>JAJKKK010000153.1:0-20502 GCA_022432375.1 Nemania sp. FL0031
TTTAAATAACTTATAAAACTTTATAGGTTAAACTAATATAAATTAAGCAAATTATATATAAACTAAGTAATTACTACAAAGTATATATTTAATATAAAAAGTAATACTATTAGCTAAAGCTTTAAATAATAGCAAAATATTGCTTTATTTTTTTATAAGTTAAAACTAATAAATTAAACCTAAGTTATTAAAAAAGCTATTTAGCTTTGCTGCTTATTATTTAAATTAAATGCTTTATACTAAAAAATAACTGTTATTATTATTTATAAAAATAACTAAAATGTTATAATAATAGCTAAAAACTTATAGTTTTATAGCAAAAATAAAATACGTTTTAATTTAATAAACGTTTTATAAAAAAAACCGCTTAATGCAAAAATATAAATTTTTAGTAAATATTTATATTTAAATAAATTGCTAATAAGTTAATAAAACTTTTGCTAAAAAATAAGTTTAACGTGTTTTATAATGCGCTAAAACTATGCTTTTAAAGCAAATAAAAAAAAATAGCTAGGTTTAAACGTTTTATTAAGTTATATTTTTTTATTATATATTAAAACATTTTAACTATAAAAAATATATTAAATATTATTATATTTTTAGATTTTTTATTTTATATTAATTTATATTATATTAATTATATTTATATTAACTATTATTGTTAACTATAAATTTTATTTAAATATATTATTATATAAAAAATTTTACTAGCAAAAAATATTACTTTAAAATATATAAAACTAAAAGTTATACTAATATTATTAAAATTATAAACTTTTTTAATAATAATAATATAAACAAGTTATTAAAAAACTTAAATAGTTTTTTTTTTAATTTTAAAACTTTAAAAGCTAAAGTTAAGCTATTTTTATAATAATTTTAAAACTAAAATAAAAGTTTAACTATATTAAGCTATTTATAACTAAAATAAAACTAAAAAAAAGCTTTATATGTTTATTTTTAAATTATATTTTTTTATAGTAAATAAAACTAAGTAAACTAAATTGTATATATATTTAACGCTTAATTATAAAACTATTTTAGCTATTTTACTAGTTTTTTAAACATAAATACTAGTTATTTTAAAATAGAAGTTTTTAATATATTTAATAGTTTAATAATAAAAAATTAGTAAAAAACAAAAAAATAATATATTTTTTTTATTGCTATTATTAAAACTAAAAAAACAAAAAACAAACATATATTTATTTAAAATTACAATTTAATAAAAATATTAAAATTAACTTAATTTAAAAAAGTTTTATTTAAAAAACAGTATATTTTTATTAAATATTTTAAAGCAAAAAAAAAAATAACTTTAGTTTATATATAGTATAATATAAACGCTAGCAAAAAAAGCAAAAAAAAATGCTTATTAAAGTTATTACTAAAGATTGCAAAATAAGCTAAGCTAAAAAACTTGTTTTATTAAAAAAAAAAACAATATATAGTTTATAAACTATATATAACTTTAAGCATAAAAAAAATAGTTAAAAATATAGGCTTACGATAATTTTAAACAAGCAAATATATATAGTTTAATAAAAGTATTAAAATTATAAAGACCGGTAAAAGCCGGTAGTTAGGTATTTTGCTTTATATATATTTGCTATATAACATAAAAGTACCACTTTATTATATTTTACTTAAACTTATTTTTTAACTTAATATATTATATTGTATACCTTATATACTATATACTTTAACATATAATATAATATAAAATAATTTAAATAAGCTTAATAAAATTTTAACTACTAACTTAAATAATAGCTATTTTAGTTTAAAAGCTAATAATTATAATAGCTTATATAGTAATAGCTTTAATAATTATAAAAATGCAATTAAAAATACTAATGTAAATATAAATAAAAATAAGCATAAAAATTTAAACGAAAACGTAAATAAAAAAAGCAGTAATGCTTTATAATATAAAAAAAATAATGCTATATTTGTTAACCTAGTTTTTAATACTTTGCTTTATTTATTTTTTAATAGCAATTATAACTTTTTTAAATTTTATTATTATTTTATTTTTAAAACAATTTTTATAATTAACCTAAATATTTTTTACTATAGTACAAAATATAATTAAAATATTTATAATAAAAGTAGCTTTAAAGTTTTTAAGCTAAAAAGGCTTAAGTAATAAAAACAAACAAAAACATTATTAAAGCTATAAAATTAATCGGCTAAAAAATTAACTATAACTTAATAAAAATTGCCGCTAGTTAAATAAATTAAAAATATTAAACTAGTTAAATAATAAAATTAAAGCTAAACTAAATTAAACTATTAATATAATATTATAGTAATAAAAAAACAAATATATTAATTAATTTAACATTATTTAAATTAATATATCGTTTTTACTTTATTAGTTGCTAAAATATAACTTAGTACTTTTAGTAGCTTTTGTTTTTAGTTATTTTTTTTAAAGAATTATACGTTTGTTATTATATTTTTTAAATATAAACGTAAAGCAACTAATAAATTAACCTAAGCTTTTTTTATATATAGAATTATATCTTTGGTTTTATAACCTTGTTTTCTTTTTTAGTAATTTGTATTTTACTTTTTAGCAAACAAAAATATTGCTTTTTTTATACTTTTTTTTATTATTATATACTTTTTTTGTTTATATGTTAATTTTTTATGTTTTATATTGTTATATATAGCTATGTTTTTTTATTACTACTTATATTTTTTTTTTTTTTTTTTTTTTTTTAGCTAGTTATATTTCAGGTTTTATTATTAAATTTAATAGTTAAACTTCGGGTTTTATTGTTGCCTAAAGTGATATATAAAAAAAAAACTATATTATAAAAAGCTTTATAGCATATTTATAAGCTATATATAATAAAAACTATTTAAACCTAGGCTTTTTTTAGGTTTTTTAAAAAAGGTAGTAAAATTTAATTGTTTTATTATAGCTATTATAACTAAATAGTTAAAAAGTTTTTTTTGCGCTCTGCATGTTAAATAACACGCCAATTTATGCTAGCTGTTAGCAGCTTATATTTTTGCGTTAGTAGCTTGTTTGCAGCTATATTGCGCCCGGCAAAATAATTAATAGAGCAATAAAATAGCTAATATATAATAATTTAGTTGTTAATAGTTATACATACTGCTAAAAGCTATACTAATAGCTATTAGCAGCTATATATAGCTGCTAGTATACAGTAGTATAAAATCGGTTATATAAGCAAAAAGCTTAGCTATATATAGTTTATAAGTAGTTTGCTTTTTTGCTTTTATATAAAAAAGTTATTGCTTATTTTTTTGTTTGTTTGCTAAGCTTCGGCTTAACTATTTGGTTGCAGTTTATTTATTTGCTTAAGTAGTTTTATTATTAGATTTAAACTTTATTTAATACTTTATTTAATATAATATTAATATAGCGGCCTTATATTAAAGCTTTTTAATTTAACGTTATAGCAAAAAAAAACTAACTAGTATTTATATTTATATAAAACTTAAAACTATAGCTTAACTTTGCTAATTAATAACCTATTAATTTATTTTGCAATAAACTGTTATTAATAACCTTACGGTTATATAATAGAAAATAAAAACAAAAGCAAAAAAAACAAGCATAAAACTAGCAAAGCTAGCATACTAAAAATAAAAATAACAAAAAAAAGTAAAATAATAAAAGCTATTAAAAACAATTAAATTATATTAGTACGAAATATAAACTTTATTATAACAAAATTGCTTATAATACTATAAAATATTTATATATGTAATATTTTATATATTTATATTAAAAATGTTTAATTAATATAAAAAACCTATATAATTTTAATTATATATTTATAATAGTTAAAAATAAATTAAAGTTAAAGTTTATTTTATTAAAGCCTATATTAAAACTAGCGTAAAAATTTAAACCTACAATACTAAAATATTATTTTTGTTTTTAAAAACTTGTTAGTATTTAATATTAGTATTAAATATGCTTTAATATTTATTACGTTAGCTATAAAAATATTTACTTTTAATATTTTTTTAATATAATTAATATTAAAAATAATTTAAATATAAAAGCTATAAAAAAAATCGAAAAAACTACTAAAAACAACAAAAAAAAAATAAATTTAAACGATATACTTTTTAAACCTAAAATATATATAAACAGTTTTATTACTATTTTTTAAAATAGTTTTAATAATAAGTTTAATAATAAATTTAATTATAAGCTTAATAATAGCCGAAAAAAAACAAAAAAGTTAAAAAAAAAAAAGTAGAAAAAAAAAAAAAGCTTAAATATAAATAAATTAAAAAATAATAGTTTTAAATTTTTAATTTATATATAGCAAGCGTAAAGCTAGTTATAAAAAATAATACTAAAACTAATATTAAAAAGTTTAAAATTATTATATTAGTATTAAAAATTTTTATTACTTTTTTTACGCTTTTTTTTTTTTACTGTTTTTACCTATATTAAAACTAAAGCGTTTTTAAAAATCGTTGTTAGTTTTATACTTTTTTTGCGAAGTGCTTACTACTATAGCAAAAACTACTAAAAAGTTTTCGCAATTAGCTAAACTTATTTTTAAAAATATTAAAGTTTTTAATATAACTAACAATAGCATAAAAAAAAAAACTATTTAGTTATTTAATAACCTAACAATAAAATTATTTAAGCTTTAAATATATGCATATATAAAAAAATTTTAAATTTTAAACTAAATGCTATATTTAAACAACAACAAAAAAAAAAAGTTAGCTTTTATTAATAGTAGTTTAGTATAAAACGTTATACACTTTTAAAAATAAAACAAAAAAAAAAACAAATAAACAAATAGCAAACAAGCTAGGCTAAAGCTTAAAAGCTATATTTTAGCAATAAAAAAAACAAAAAAAATAATATATTAAAACAATTTAATGTATAAAAGCGTACTATAAAAGTTTAACTAGTGTTATTTTTTTAGCTATCTAAAAATTTTACATAAAGAAAAAGTTAAAAAAATCAAAAAAAAAAAAAAGTATATATTACAAGTAGTAAATAAACCTTTAGCTAAAATTGAAGCTAAAAGCTAAACTATTTATATAAAAAATTAACAAAATTTTAACTAGATTTTTTTTATATAATTAACCTAACTTTTTAGTTAAATTATTTGCTTTATTTTAATATATATATTATTATATATAAATAAACTTACTAAAAAGTAATTAATTATATAAATTAATTTTTACTTATAGATTTTTTTACCGCTAATATACTTTTAGCATATTTAAATAAATAGTTATATATTTTATAGTTTACGTTAATACTTTATTAATAAAAAGTTTAATATAATATAGTATTTTTATATTTTTTAAGCTTTTTAGCTAAAGTTTTTTTTTATTAACTATATTTTATTTTACTGCTGTTTTTTTTAAAATTAAGCGATATTTATTATATATTAACTGTTTTTGCTAAACGGGGTTTTTTTTAAAATTGCTTTTAATTTTAACCTTAGATATAAAGCAGCAAACAAAAAGTAAAAAGTAAACTTAGTAATAAAACAAAAGCAATAAGTGTAAAATAAGCTAAAGTATTACTATTTAATAAAAAAAGTTATATATATATTTGTTAAAAAAGATTTAAAATAAAGCGATTATTATTGTTATTATTATTACTTGCTATAAAAGTTTTATAAAAGCTATACTTTTTAAAAGTTTTTAGCATAGTAAAACTTTTTACTAATAAAGTTTAAATTATAAAGCTAGCTTTTTAGATTTTAAGTTAGCTAAAAAAAACATATATATTTAAAAAAGGTATATAAATAGTAAAATAGTAAAAAGCAAAAGCAGTAAATGTTTATTTTGCTATTAAATAGTTATTAAAAAACATTTTATAATGCTATTTAATATATATTAAAAAAAAACTTACGTTAAGCTAAAATAAAAATAAAAAAAACTTATCGAGTATGTTTTTTATAAACTTATTAATATTAGCATTTTTATTGTTATTTTTATTTTTATTTGTAATATAACTTAACTTAAAATATAAGCTTTTTTGTATAAAAAAATTACGTTTTAATGGTAGCAAAAACTTAAAAATATAATTGACCGGTTAAGCTTAAATAGTATACTTGTTTTTACTAAAAGCTAATGCTATTAAAGTAAGGTTACTTTGCTAAATATATAAAGTTAGCTGTTTGTTATTATTTTATATATAAAAAATAACTTATAAAAACTTTAGCTATTAAAAAATGCTAAGCTTAAAGCGTATGTTTTACAAATAAAAAACCTATATTTTTTTTAAAAAAACCGTTTATTTTTCGCATAAAAAAAATTTATACTAATTTTATTGTTTTAATCGCTTTAATTGCTTTTATAGCTAGCAAGCTGCTTATAAAAAACGAAAAAAACGAAAAAAAAAAGCTGCGCTAAGCTTTTTAGCTTACTTTTTTATTTTTGCTAGTTATATTAAATAACTTTTAAAATACAAAAGTAAAAACTTATAAAAACTTAAAACATAGCAAAAATAATAAAAGTAAACAAAGCTTTCGTAATAAAAGCAGTATTTTTATTACGCATAAAAATTTTGCCGCTTTTATTATAACGCTTTAAATATATTTTTCGAAGCTTAATACTATTAAAAGTTATAATATTAAGCTTTAAGTACTGCTTTTTTTATTAATTAAAATTAGCTTTATATGTTTAAATATATATAAAAAAAACTAACAATTGCTTAGTATAAAAAAAACTATAACTTGTTTTTATTAGTTATATATACTTAAAACTTGCTATAGAAATAAAACATTTAATAAACGTTAATTTTTAAAACTTTATACAAATAGTTTTTACTAAAAAAAAAAATATCTTTTTTTGCTTGTAAATTTTATATAAATAAAAAATAATTTTTTTTTAAGCAGCTGCTTGTTTAATAAAATTTTTTATGTTTTTAACAGTATTTATTAGTTAGAAAATATAAGCTAATTTGCTTTCTAGATTAGCAACAATATTAGTATTATATAACTTTGCTATTTTATAATTAGTTTAAAACAAATTATAAAAAAAAATATTTAAAACAAAAGAAAATAAAGCAGTTGTTTAAAACTTATATAATATTATTTAGGTTAAAAAAAAAACAAAAAAAATAGCAAAAAAAAAAAATAATTTTTTGTATGCTTTTAAAGTTTTATTATATTATTGTTTTAACTTTGTACTGTTTATACAGAATAAATTATATAAGTTGCGTTAAAGTTTATTTAAAATATAAAGCACTACTTTTTAAAGGCTGCTTTTTTTTTTAACTTTGCTTTTAACTTATATTATACTATGCAAATATTTGTTGTTTAATATTAATATAAATATATTCTATCGATAAAAAAGCGCGTATAAGCAAACGGTATACTTTTTTGTTTGTAGCTTAAAATACAACAGTATAAAAACATTTTAACTTAAACTTAAGCATATAAAGCTTTTAAAAATGCGCGAAAGTAAAGCCGGCATTTAATTTTTAAAGTTAAATAAATAGTTTGTTTTTTAAATTTTAAAAAAAAAATATAATTAATTTTTTTTACAGTTAAAAAGTAATTATAAGCTTTTTTGTTATTAAAAAAAATAATTTTACAATTAAAAAAAGCAATTTTACAATTAAAAAAAATAGAATAAGTATATAATATATAATATAGCTTTATAATTAAACAAAATAACTTTAATGCTATTAAAAATTTGTACTTTAAGTAAGTAAAAAACTTTTATTATTATATAAAGCTTTTTTAACTATTTTATATATAGATTATAGTTTATATATAAAAATAACTTTTTTGTTTATATAGCATTTATATAAGTTTATTTAGCTTTTTAATAACTTATATAAATGTTTAACAGTTTATAACAAATATTTTATATTATAATAATTTTATAAATTATTAAAAGTATTATATATAAACGTATAATTATATGCTTATATATATATATATTTTAATGCTAAAATAATATATTAAATAAAAATGTTTAAAAACTTTGCTATTGTTAGCTTTATTGCTTTTAAATTAGCACTAGCTTTTTTTTTTAGAAATTTTATAGCTTATAAATAATAATAAGCAACTTAAATTAATATTTTTTTATAAACTTTTAGGTTTTAACCTACTAAAGCAAAATAATAATAACGTAAGTAACTTTTGTTATTAATGGCTAGCTTTTACTTTAGCTGTAGTAAATCGGTAATTATATTACATATTGTTTTTTAAGCTTCGATTATACGCTTTTAGGTTGCTCGGCTTGTTTTAGCAATTGTGTTTACAATTTTAACTTAAGTTGTATAAATAGCTTTTTTTGATTATATTATTATATACTTCTAAACTATGTTAGCTTAGGTTTTAATTTTATTATAAACTTTTTAAAAAAGTATTATAAAGCTTTAAATAGATTTAGTTTAGCTTTTAGCATTTTTATATATATTGTTTATTTTTTAAATTAAATATTTTTAATTTTGTTTTATGTTTTATAGCATAGCTTAAATATTTTGCACAGATTTTTTTTAGCTTAATTATTACTAACAAACATTATTGCAAAAAGTAGTAAACTTGTTTTTTAACCTTTTTAATGTTTTTATTTTATAGGCTATTTTTTTTTAAAAATTATTTTTTAAATAAGCTAGCAATATTTTCGATATAATTAAATATGCTTTAAACTAGTTTAAAAACTAGCTTTAAGTTATATTAAAAAGTTTTAATTTTTTAGTTTGCTATTTTGCTTTATTTATTATACTTTGCTTAAATAAAAAGCTAGCAAAAAAGTTTGCGGTTAAATTACTAAACTAAAATACGATTGCTTTTGTAAATTGTATTGCTAATATAAAATTATTTTTATTTTTTTAAAAAAAGGCTACTATAGTAAATAACGCTAGAAAAAATAACTTTTTGCTTTTTTGCTTATTAAGTTGTAGCTTAAAAGCTTCGTAAAACAACTAAATTAATTTATTGTATAATTTTTTATTTAATAATTTTAAACAATAATTTTTTAGTGCTAAAATTAATAAATTTATAGCAAATAGTAAACTAAGTAGCAATATATTAGCAAATAAAAAATAGCACTTTTTAAAAATAGCTTAAGCTAAATTATTTATTAATATATTAAATAATACTAAAGTATAAATTACAATATAAAGCTTAAAAAAATTTAAATTTATATTGTTTTAAAGCTTTATTATAATAAACTTACAATAATATACTTTTAATTATTTATTAGTAAAAATTTTATTTAAGTTTACTTTTAAGTTAAGCAAATATTATAACTGCTATTTTGTTAATTAAAAAACTAAAGTTATATTATTACTAATAAAAAAATAGCTAAATTTTTTTTTGTTTTTTTTGTTAACTTTAAAACTTTATAAAGTTTAAAATAATAAACTGTATATGTTGCTTATTTAGGCCGATTATCTAGTTAGTATTCTTATAACCTATAAGGTTTATAAAGCTGTTATAAAAAAATAGCGTTTGCTATATGCATAGTTTTTTTATAAAATTAGCAGCAGTATAGTTTTTTTTTTTATAAGTGCTGCTAGCTAGTTTGCTATTATTTTTTATTGCTTATATTTTTAGCTTTTTGCTAAAATTTATAAGTAATTATTTAAAACGTTTAAGTTTAGCTTTACGTTTATTATATTTAGCTATATATAAGCAATAATATTTATTTTATTAACTGTATTGCTTTAATAAAAACTGTAAAGCGTACAAAAGCTTTAATAAAAAAAAATTAAATAATAATTTGCTTTTTATAATAAGCTACTTTGTTTATTTAAGCTACTTAAAAAGTAAACTAAGTAATAAGCTAATTGTTATAACTTATATTAGCCACTTTAGCTTGTAGCTATTTTTTTAGCTTTTGTATAGTTAGCTTTATAGCTTTAGGCCAAAAATATTTTTGTAGCTCGACTATATTAAAGCTAGGTAAATTTGTTTTAACTATTTTTAATAAATTTATTTTATAAAGTATGCTTGCAAAATTAGTTTTTTATGCTTATAGTAACAAAAATAGCCAAATATTTTTTTTAGCAAAAATAAAGTTTTTTTTAAACAAGTTATTATAAAGCGCAAGTAATTTAACTTTTATAGCATATACTTTTTTAGACCTAAACACTTTATAAATATTAGTAGCTTAAATGCTAGCTTAAAAGCTATTTTAAACTACTAAAGCCGTATAATTTTGTATTATTTATTTGGTTTTTAGCTGTTCGATATGTTTTTTATATTTTTAGTCGGAGTAGTTTAAAATAAAAAGCGCTAATATATGCGCGGGCCAAAAAAAGCCTAGTAGTTTTTATAGTTTTTTTTTATTTTGCACTTTATATTGTTTTTTAGCTTTTGTTTTGCAAGCGATTTTGTTTTAGTTGTTTTTTTAGCTATTTATTTTTTTAGTTTTATTAAAGTGCTATTAATATTTTTTGTTGTTTTATGCTAAAAAAAATATAGTTTATTAATATAATAAAGCAAATAATTTATAACTTTTTTATTACAAATATAACTATATATGCTTATTAAACTTTAAAATATAAAGTTATATATAAACATATATATTTTTGCTAGCATTTAAGCTTAAGTATTAAACGTTTGCTGTTTATTATTAATATTAGCTTGTTTAGTTTATATTTTTTAAGCTAGTTATATAAACTAATTATTTTTTTTTTATTATTTTAATATTAATAAATTTAGTAAATAAGTTAGCTTATACGAATAATAACTAGTTTAGCTATATTAATTTTAATTATGCTTGCAATATATTAGCTATTTTTTAAAACTTTGTTAGTACGTTAATAAAAAACAAATTAATCGATTAATTAAGTTAAAGTCGTTTTGCTATTAACAATAATAAATATTAATTAATTTTAATAATATAAAAAAGTAGGTTATTATATTGCTAAATTCTTTTAAGATCTAATAAATATAATAAAAAATAGTAAATATAGCATATTTAAATATATATTATAAAATTAGCTATAAACTTTTATAAAGCTTAATACTATATATATATTTGTTTATTATATATATACTATGTTTATTATATATATACTATGTTTAATTTTAGCATAACAAAAGTCGAGCTTTAACTTTAGTAAATATATACTTAGGTAGTAAATATAGTGCCGCTTGTAAAAAAACTTATACCTCGTTTTGTAAAATTTTCTAGTAAAGCAGTAGCTATAAGGGCCTTTTTGCGTAGGTTCTCGAAAATAGCGCGTGCTGCGGACCTTTAAGCGCCATATATGTTTTCGCCCTTCTTTCAATTAGTTGTTTAGGTATTTGCAGTTAGTTGTACGACCTATAAGCCAAAAGAAACTTTAAAAAGCCATTTTTAACATTATAATTTGAGATTTTTTTAGTTAACCGCAAAAAAAATTGCTGTATTTTTTATGCTAGTATATATTATTTGTTTGCTTTTTTACGTATTACTGGTTAATAAAGCAAGCAGTATTTTTGCAGATATTAAGTATATGTTTAAATAACTATAATAGCTAATTGTTTGTGCTTTGCTTAGCTAAAGGCTTACTTATATTCTGCAAATATAACCGAATATCGATTGTTTGCTTGCTTAAGATAATATAAGAAGCTTTTAAGTACTAATAGCAATATATAGGTAGGTTATAAATACTTATTAATATATAAAAAGCAATAACTATTATTTTTAATAACTAAATACCTATATGCAAACAATTTTTTTGTTATATACTTTAAGGAATAAAGGTATATAGTTATAGGTAATTAAAATTATAACAAACAAAAAGCTAAAAAAAAACTACATAATACGAGAAAAAGAACAAAAAAAGCTGCTAAAAAAAAGTTTATAGTATATAGCTTACTAAAAATCTACAAAGTTAATTTTAGTTTAAAGTAATATTAATAAAATAACTTTATAATAGTATTATTTATTTGTTTTAACTTTTAGTAATATTGTTTAATAATTGCTTATTTTGTATTCTTTATATATTTTTAATAAGCATGTTTAGGCTTATTTACGTACAGTCGACTTAATAGCTTAAAGCAAATAAAATAAAATATTTAATTTTTATTTTAATTTTAGCTTTAGTTTAGAATATTATATTATATTTAGCTTTAAGTTTTATTTTAAATTTAATGCTAATTTTAATATTAATTTTAAAAGTAAAATAGCTAAAAATAGCAAATTATAAAACTTAATTAAAATTAATAAGCAAATTAACTTTTGCGATATTTTAAGCTTTAAAGCTAATAATTTAAAAACATTTAAGCAAAAACTATTTAATAGCAATATTTATTTACTAAACTTTTATTACTAGCGTTTTAAAAGCTTAAACAAAAATAATTACAATTATAAAAATTATTTAGCTAAAACAAACAAATTAATAAACTTAGTTAAAAAATAATAGCTTATATAAGTTTTTATTTTAGTATATTTTTTGTTACTTTATATAGCTTTTTTATTTTTTTGCTGTTTATTTATACTTAATATTTTACTATTTTAGCTATTTATACAATAATAATATTTGCTGCACTTATTTTATACTAATATATACTTTAGGTTTTATAATAAAGTTTTAAGCAAAAATAGAATAAAAATATAGCACAATATTAGTTTTTTTATAGTTTATAGCTTTTTTTTTTAGTATTTAAAAAACAAAACAAAAAAAAAAAAAAAGTTATAAAAAAGCTAAACAAAAAAAACTTTTTTATAATTTTGTAGTGCATTTTTTGTTTTAGGTTTAAAAAGGCAACTAGCTTAAAAATTAACAGTATTATAAATTATTATTATATTAGCAATATATATAGCTTTTTTTTTAGCGTTATATGTTAGCTAATTAAGCAGCAAACAAGCTTTTATAAAACTTAAAAAAAAACATAATTTAAGTTTAAATAAATAAAAAAATCGCAATATAACTTTTAATAACTTAAAATACTAAATTATAACTATACTAAACACTGCGAACAAAGCGTTCAAACTAAAAAAAATATATGTTTTAGCTATTTTTTTTTTTTTTTTTTTACGTTTGTTAGTTTATGTTTAGCATTAATTTTTAGTTTTAAGTTTAGTAATATTTATATAGTTTTAGTATAAAATTTAAACAAAAAGTTTTATTAACTTTTTTTAAAGTTTACGTTAAATTTTACTAAAAAGTATTTAGGCTTTAAAGCTATATATATGCTTTTAGTTTTTATATTTAGCTTAAAAGTAAAAAACTAAAGTTAATATTTTATTTATATAGTAAAACCTTTTTTATTTTAGAAATTATATATAACCTAAGCCTATTTTTAAGCTTTTATATATTTCTTTTAAAAATTTTATTTTACTATTGCGTTTTTATTGCAAAAAAGCTAAACAACAACTTATACCGACTTTTTACTCTAAATATATACAAAAATAAAAATAAGCTAAATTTTCTTTTAAAAAAAAAGTTATGCGATATATTTGTTTTTTAATAAGTTATTTAAACCGCAGCAAAATATAAAATATCGAACGGCTAATTTATCTTTAGCTTAATAATGTTTTATATTATTGCTTAAGTTAGTAAGCTTGCAGAATTTAAATATAATATAATTTATTATAGTTTGTATTATATAGCAAAAAACAATTTTAACTAAAACGGTATATAATTTTTTATTAAAAAAATAGTAAAATTAATTTAATTGTACTTAAAATTAACTTTCTGTAGTAAATATTAGTAAAGCTTTTTAAAATTTAGTTATAAATTATACGCTTAACTTAAACATATTTTAAAAATACTATTTTAATTGTTACATATATATCAATTTATAAGCTATACACTGTTAATTTAAACTTTAGCAAGCTTTAATTAATTAAGCTAATAGTTATAGCTATTTTTAAAATAATCGACAACTAGTTAATTTATTATGTATAGCAGCAATTATTAAAAACTACTTTGCTTTTTAGCTATTATACTAAAAACAAAACGCTATAAGCTAGCAGTTTTAAAAATATAAAAATATAACATAAAAAATTTAAAACGTTTATAAAAAACTTTTAAATGCAAAAAAATGCAAACTAAAAAAAGCGTTTATATAAAATCAAGCGGTAGAAAACATTAAAAAGCAAATCTAAAGTTAAAGTTTTGTTTTTTTTTTAAAAAAAATAGCTTGCTTAATAATAGCACCTTAAAAAAAAGTTATTAAAGCGTTTATAGTATTACTTAATATAAATTTTAGCATTTTAAACAAACAGCAAGCTTAAGCGATTGCTATTATTGCTACTTATTGTTTAATCGAAAAACTTTTAATTAAAAAAGTTTATAAAAACAAATTGCTTTAGTTTTTCTTTTAAAAAATGCAAATATAAAATTTAAACGGCTAGGCAAACTTTGCCGAACTACTAAAGCAATTAGTTATTATTTATACTAAAAAAAAAAAGCTTTTAAAGTGCTTTATTTGCGTTAGCAAAACACTTATTCTATAAAACAATAACGCTAACATTAAATTTTTTTGCTGCTATTTTAATAAACATTTAAACCTAGTGCGACATTTTTAAAAGGTTTATTTTAAATAGCTCAAAAATAACAATAAAACTTAGTGCTTTATATATATTTTTTTTGTTATATTAAAAAATAAAATATACTTGTAATAACATGCTAAAAACGTTTATAGTATTAAATTTAAAGTGCTGCTTTAGTAATAACAATAGTTGCATATTATTATATTTAAAAATATAAATACTTATAAACAACTAATCACTGTAATACTTATTTAGAAAAATAAATAAAGCTTGCTCTATTTATAGTACTCTTTAAAAGGTTAGCAGAAAAACAAATAGCGTTCTGTACCAACGTTAAAAAATTTAATTAATTAATTAACCAATAAATTCTATTACTTTTAATTAAAATGATCGTTTAGTAATAGGTATGGCTAAATAGGGCGCTTTATTAAAGTTTGTATTATTAATTCGCCGGCAGTCTTGTTCCAATATTACATTTGCATACTTATTTACGCATACTAGTATAGGTAGTATTTAGTAGCGTTTTATTGTAGGTCGGTAAAACATTAGGAAATAAATAGTTTTTTGTATGCAGAAAAAAAAAAAGATATTTTTTACGCAGTAGGTTAAAAGTAGCAACAGAAGTATACACAAATATATAAAAATCAAAAGGCTTATTTATCGTATATAATATAGTATAATAAGTAAGTATTTGTTAAAATTACGGCTGCTTTAGCCGGCATATATATAATATAAGTTTTTAAATAATTTTTAATACAGCTAGCTATATAAAAAAATCTATAGATTATTTTTATTTTTATAACGTTACTTTGTAAACATTAAATAGCAAACATACAACACGGCTTTTAATTATTTATAACGCAATTATAGGTTTTTTTTTTTTTTACTTTTGCTAACGCAACATTTATAAAAAAAATTTAAACAATCGATTACGTAAGTAAAATTTGCTGTTTATTTATGTTTTATAAGTGCTTATAAGTTTTAAATAGTTATTAACATACTACTACCCTGCTAGCTTTTTTTTTTACTATTTTCTTTTAATATTTTTTAATATAACATAGCAATTATTTTTTTAGCTAAACTTTATAGCTATAGCTAAAGCTAATATTATACTAGCAATATAATTTGCAAGGTTTATTAATGTTTTTATAATTAACTATAGCTAACAACTAGCATAGGCTATTATAAGCATTTAGTAATCAATAAAAGCTATTTAGCAATTAATAACAACTATACAATAAACAATAATAGCTATGCAAAAATTAATTATAAAGCTTTAGCATTAAGTTTAAAGTATTTATACTTGCTTTAACGGCATTAATGTCCGCTTTAACTGCATAAAGAATTATATTGCCGTAAAGTAAATTATTACTTTTTTTACTTTTTATTATTATTACGTTATAAAAAGGAGAATAAAAAAAAAGGTTTATTTATATATTTGCTTTTATTACTACCTACTTTTCTTTTTTTTAATTAGTTATATTAAAGATTTTATTTTAGATTTATTTAGCGCTTTAAGTATATATGTGATTTTTATATACGCTAATGTTTTTTGCGTAGTATAGCTTTTAGTTTAGAAAGTTTTAGTTTACTAATTAGTTTATAGCAATAGCAATTCGATCGCTCGTTTAAAAAACACTAAAGCAAAAAAGCTAAGCAATAAGCTTGCTTTTTTGTGCGCTGTTTTTATAAATATAATAATTAACAACTTTTTTTAAACATTTAAAAATGTTAACATGCTTAACTATAAAACCTGTTATACTTGTTATATATAACGTATTATATTAATTATAATATAGCGCTAACAATTAACTGCATTTTTAAAGCATTAAATGCTTTTTATGTTAGCACTTTAGTAAATCGGCAACTACGACTAAAAAAGCTAGTAGGTATATTTAAGCAAAAAATCTACGTTTAATAGAAAGCAAAAAATAACAACAAAGGGTATTTTTTTGCTGTAATAGTATAAGCAGTTTTAATTTTAAAAACATATAAAAAAACAAAAAACTAAACTTAGTTAAATAGCGTGCACCTAAAAATTTTAATATATGTAAGCTTAAATATTAAATCGTAAAAAATATTAATTACCGGATGTTATAAATATGTTATATTATATAATAAAAAATAAAAAAAAAGGTTAAGTAACTATAGGTTAGCTACCTATACACATGCTGTTACTACTACCTACTTATACACATTTTTTTTTTTTTAAAGATTTATATTTGTTAAATTAGCTCGATTATAGGCTAAACTTAAACGAGGCAATGCAAACAACCCTAAGAGGTTTTTAGATTATAATACAAGTTAGTAGTGTATAATGCGATAATAATAAATACATAAAAAAAAAAAAAGTACATAAAGAAAATATTTGATTAGCGCTTTGTAAAATTTACAAAATAGCAAAAAGATATAAAAGAATTACTATAATAAGCAACGCAAACACGAAGATTATATAGCTATTAAAATATAAAGGTTAAAGTTAAATATAATATAAAAGGCAGGTTTAGTTATAAAATTGCTAGTATATTTAGGTTGTAAGTATAAAACTAAAGCTTAAAAAAAGAAAAAAGTATTTAAAACTTGTTTAAATAAAAAATAAAATATATAAGCCGCTTTTAATAATAGCCTGCAAATTTTAACAACAATATAAGTATTTTTTATTGCTTTTTTTAAACTTTGCTGTTTATTACAAACTATTTTTATAAAGCCTAATAAAAAGTTGTTTTTATTTAGCTTTTAATAGCTTTTAAAAAAGCAATAAATATATATATGCTAATAAAGGTTTTAGTAAACCTTATTTTTATTAAGCTATATAAAATAATCGAGCTTTTATTGTTATAAGCGAAATATAGCTGTTATTTATGTTTAATAATTGCAATTAAAAGTATAAAAACTAGCTTAAAATAATTGCCGTTAGTATTAGCTTTAGATTTTTCGGTTTAACAAAGTATACACCTAGCGTAAAAATAATATATTTAGTTATGCTATATTGTTATTTAAATATTAAGCTAAACAACAAAATTAAATATAGAAATATTTTTTTTACTTTCGATAAATAACCTAATAAAGCTATAGCTAATCGATTTGTACTTTGTTTAGTTAATATAAAGTAACGGATCGCTTTTATAAACTTAAAACTTTAATAATATATTAAAAATATACTGTTTTAAAAATATATAATGTTTTATGTTAAAAACAATTATATAGTCGATTTCTTTGCGATTATTTGTACCTAAATTATTAGTATAAAATTAGCTAGCACTAAAAATTTTGCTGTTATTTTTAATGTAGCTATAAATTAAGTTTTAAGTTTTTAAGCTAACTATATTAAATTGGCCATTAAAATTAAAGTTTTTTAAGCTAAACAATAAGTTTTATTTTTTTATGCAAGGAGCTAAACTGCAAAATATAATAGTATTTATTACTAGCTTAATATAAACTTTAATATTTTGTTGTTTTTGCTGCTAAAAAAAGCCTGCTAAACGAAATGCAAGCTAAAGTAAAAATATATATATAAAATAATTCTAACTATTTTTATAACAGTATAGTTATATTAATAAAACTATATTGTTATAAATAAAATATAGCTTAAAAAGCATAGTTTTTGCTGCTGTTTTTTTTTTAAACATAAAAACATATAAAAAATAAAAAAAAAAGTTGTTTTTTAGTTAATTATAATATAAGCTTTTATACTTTGTTTAATATAATAGTAATAAATAAGTTAGTAATAAATTTAATTTAAAAATATAAACTACTAATATTATTAAGTAAAATAGTATTACTTTTTAACAAATATTTAATATAAACAAGCTTTATAAAAATGTTTAATTTGTTGTTTGTTTTAATAAAACTTAGCGTTTTTAAAAAATAAATCGAAAAATATTAAAATAAAAAATTAAATAATAATTAAAGCTTTAAGGTATTTTTATTAGCATTTAAAACTTTTTTTAGTTTTTTTTTGTTTTATAGGCTAATAAACTATTCGAGTTTTAAAACTTTAATAGTTAGCAAAAGCGTATTAAAAAACATGTTGTTTAAAAAAGCTAATATAATGTTTATATTTATAGTTATATAAAAGTTAAAACGTATATATTTAATGTTATATTTTTTATAAAAAGTACAAACTTTTTTAACTAGCAAATTTTTAATAAAGTTAACTTAGGTTTAAATTTTAGTTGCTTTTATTAGTTTAAAAAACATGTTAGTTAAAGCAGTAATAAAAAACTAAAGCAAAAGATTATAATTATAATAAAGCTAATACTAACTAGCATATTAAAGCTTATATTATAGCAGTTATAATTATAATATTACGATTGTTATATAGCAAAATGCTAGTTTATTAATTTTATAAATAAAAATTTTAAGCTAAAAAAAAAAGGAAAAAAAAATATAAAAGTGGCCTGCAGCTATATATAAATATATATAGTTGTATACATGTATAGTAAAGTGCATAAAGCTTATTAATAGCGCGATTGTTTTATTATTTTTTTATTATATATATAGTTATATAATTTATTAAGTATAAGTTTATTTTAAATTGTTATATTATTTTTTATTAAAATTAAAATTTTAGTTAAAAGCTAAATTAAAGTTTATTGTTTATAGTAATATATTTTTAGCTTTTTAGTGTTAAATTTTTTAGCACAGTTATTATTTTTATAGTTTTTAGCAAATTTATTTATAGTAGCTATATATATTTATTTTTATAAGCATATTAAAAGTTTAAATTTTTTTAAATATTTTTAATAAAACTTATTTAAAGCTATAAATATATTTTTAAAATTGTTAGCTAAATATTAAATATTATTAAAGTTATAGTTTTTTTATAAAATTTAGTATTATAATTTTTTAAAGCAGCTAAATATTTTAGTTTTTTTTATTTAATTAACTTTATATTTAAGTTTACTATTAATTTTTTTAAGTAATAGTTTTTTTTATATTTATTAAAATAGCAAGTTATTGTTTGCTTTTTATAGTTAATTAGTATAAAATAAGTTTTTTTTTTTGTAAATATTAAATATATTTAATATATAATTATATTTATATTGCTTTAGTATAATAAATAATTTTATAAATTATAAGTTTAATTATATAGTTAATATTGTTATAAATAAGCTTTTTTTATTTAAAAAAACTTTATTAGTTATAGTAAAATTTATAGGCTTATATTTTTTATTTGCTTATAATTTTTGTTTTTTTTTAAGCTATTATAATTGTTTAATAAACTGTTTTTTAAACTTTTTTTTGTTTGTTTTATTAGTTTAGCTGCTTTTTTTGCTTGCTTATTATTAAATATTTTTTTTATAATATTAATAGTTAAATAGTTTTTTAGTTTAGTTTTTATAGCTATTTTTATTAAAGCTATATTAATTATTAAATACTATAAAATATTATATATAAAATTTAAAGCTAATAAATAAATACTTTAGTTATTTTAATATATATTAATATAAAATTATAGTTTTTAATTTAAGTTATAGTTTGTTTTTTTAATTGCTTTTTATATTTAAAAGTAATAAATATTTTTTTGTTTATATTTTATACTAGTTAAATAGTTTAATATTTTTATAAATTTAAAAATAAAAAGTTTTATATTATTTAAAAACTATACTTTAAATATTTTAAAAAATTAATATATTAAACAATAATATTAAACAATAAAAGTTTTTATTATATTTGTTTTATATTTTAATAAAGTTATAATTATTTTATTAAATTTATTAATAAATATTTATATATAATTATATTTATACTTATTTAATAGTATATTTTTACTATTTACTATTATATATTTTTAAATGTTTTAAAATATTAATATAAAATATAGCAACTTTAAAGTTTTATTTTTAGTTGTTTATTTTTATAATAACTATAATAGTTATTTATATAATAGTATATATTATATTTTAAAAAAAGCTAATAGTAAGTTTTTTTTATAGCTTTAATAAGCTTATTTTAGCTTTAATATATTATTAAAACTAGTTTATATATTTTTTATAATAAAATAGTTTATAAAAAAAATTTTTTGTTTTAATTTAGCTTAAATATTTATAATTTATTTTTATAATTTTTTAGCTTTTA
>JAJKKK010000154.1:0-20294 GCA_022432375.1 Nemania sp. FL0031
AAAAACAAATAAAAAAACTTTTTTTAAATAAAATATAATTATTTTAAATATATAATAATATTATTTAAGCTAAATAATATATTAATAATTTTTTAAATATATATATATATATAATAATTATAAATTTAATAAATTATATTTATATAATATATTTAAATAATATAATTATTTTTTTAAAAATAAAAAAAACAAATATAAAATTTATTTTTAATTAATTTATAAATATTTAAAATAATATTAGCTTTTTATTAAATTACTTAAATATAAGTTTTTTTAAAAAAATATAAAATTTTTAAAGTTTATTATTAATATTAAAAAAATTAAAATAAATTTTTATAAAATAAATATAATTAAAAAATAAAAAATATTATAATTAATATATAATATTTAAATATTTTTAAAATTTATAAACTTTTATTAAAAGTTTGTTATAAAATATTTATAAATTATATTATTTATTATAATTTTATATAAAAAAACTTTATTAAAAAATTTATAATATTTTATTAAATAAAAAACTAATAAAGCTTTTTAAAAAAATTAAAAAAACTTTTATAATAATAATTATATTTTATTATTAAAATAATATTAAATATATTATTTTAACAAATGTATAACAATAACTGTATATTTACAACCGACTTTATTATATAAAAATAACTAAGTGTAAAAAAAAGGCAAATATTATGTATTCAACGTTTTAATAAAAATCAAACTATAATAAAACTATAAAAAAATATATTATTTTAACTATATAATATTAATAAATAATTAATTATATATTAATTATAAAAGCTAATAAATACTAAAATATAATAAACAATAAACTAATAAAAACTATTTATATATAAAAGTTAAGTTTAATATTTAATTATAATAGTTTTATAAAATAATATATTAATTTTAAAAAATAATATTTAAAAGTTATTTTTATTTAAAAATATTAATTTTATATAAAATTTTAATTAAGTATAATTTTTAGTTAATATTTAAAATATATTTATAAAACGTTTAATATATATAGTTTATATAGTTTATTTTTTTTTACTAACTTTTTTTAGTATTAGTTTTTAATATTATTTAAAATATTATTAATTTTATTAGCGCAATAAATATTTAAATATTATAATATTATAGTTTAATATTTAATTATTAGTTAATTATTATATAGTAATTATATTATATATATATATATATATATAAAATATTTAATATATTTATTTTAAACTTTTATTATTATTTTTTATTTAAGCAAATAAATAAACTATAATTAAATAGCTAAGCTAAAGTTTAATATATAAATAAAATAATAAACAATAACCTTTTTTGCAACAAAAAAAAAGCAAACTATATATAAGCTATATATAGTTTAATTTTTTTTTATATAACTAATTATTAATAACTATATATTAGTAGCTATATATATAGCTGTTAATAAACAATTAGTATAATTGTTTAGCAATATATATAACTATTAACAACTAAAATTTATTATATATAGCTTTTTTATTGTTTTATTAATTATTTTATTAAGCTATAATATTAATATAAACAAGCTATTAATATAAAAATATAAGCTGCTAACAGCTAGTATAAATTATTATATTATTTAATATATAAAGCATAAAAAAAACTTTTTTATTATTTGTTTATATAGTATTATATAAACCTATAATAAAGCAATTTAAACTTTATTATTTTTTTAAAAAAACTTAAAAAAAGCTTAGTTTAAATAATTTTTATTATATATAGCTTATAAATATACTATAAAGCTTTTTATAATATAGTTTTTTTTTAAATATTATTTTAAGTAACAATAAACTTAAAGTTTAAACATTAAACTTTTATTGCTATTTAGTTTTTTTTTTTTTTTAATTATATTATAAAATTATTTTTATTTTTTTAGTTTTGTTTTAAGTTTTTTTTATTTTTATTATATTTTTTTTATTTTTTTTTACTATTTATTAACTATTATTATAATTTTTTATAAAATTTTTTAAAAAAAATATTAATTTAATAAAAAAATAAGTATATTTTAATTATATATATTATAGTTTAATTTTTATTAAAACGTTAAATATATAATGCTTGCTTTTTTTTTGCACCTAGTTATTTTTATATAATAAAGTTAGTTATAAATATACAGTTATTACTATATAATTATTTATATAAGTAATATAAATACGATATAAATCTTTAACAACCTTAAATATTAAGCTTACCGCAGAAAAAATGCTACTTATAACTTTACTGAAATTATTTTATATAGCTATTTATGCAATAAATATAGCTTTAAACTTTTAATATATACGCTAAGCCAAACTTTCCTTTATTATATGCTTAATTATTAAACTTTAGCTAAAAAAGTAGCAAAAAGGTAGCCGTTTTAAGCTTGCCAACCAAACTTTATTTAATATACTATATATATTTAAATTTAAATAAAAATGCTAACTACAAAAATAAAAAGTAAACAAAAGCTTTATAAAGCAGTTATTTTTTCTACCTTTTATTGCTGCTATTATAATTGCACTTTTATTACTATTATACTTTTTATAATAATACTACTACTACTACTAATAACTATAGCAAGCCTTTAAAGCAAAGCTTTAGCTAAAACTATTCTTAAATTGCTAAAAGTAATTAAAAATTTTAACACTTAAAATATTAACAGATTTAATAATACTTATAAACGCTATTTTATAGTTATTTATTTTTTTGTATATTTAAACAATTGCTAATATTTAAAATTTTATAAAACTATAACAAAAACTAAAATAAACTAAAGTAAAATAAACTAACATAAAACCAAAAATATTAAAAAAAAAGTTTTTATTAAAGCACTTTAAAAAGTTAATAAATATATAAATTTAAAGCATAGTTAAGCGCTAATGCTATAGTCGACTTATTATATAGCAGCAAGCTAAATAGCTTAATAAGTTTCGGTAATTTGCCTGCGGCTTAGAATAAAAGCACAACAGAAGCATTTCTGCAGCTGCTGTTTGGGGCTTAATTAAAAGGCATTGTTGCTACGCAAAAAAAAAAGCTATTTTTGGCGTTTTGGCTTAGGGTTGAAAATTTGCGGACTTTGTATAAGGAAAAGGGCGTTAAGGGCGTTGTTAGTCTAACTGATGAATTGTGGCTCAACGGGAAGCCTAGCTTGGGGTTTAGGTTGGTTAGTTAGCAATAGATATTTAATTGTACCATAGTACGTAAGACACAAATCACTAGGTGACTATGAATAGGCCGAAGCCCATATTTTAATTATATATATATTATTAATAATTTTAATATAAAAAAAAAAGTTGAAGTTTTTATGCTTTATAAAGCTTATTATATAAAATATACTTAAATTTTTATGCTTGCTATATATGTTTATAAAAAAAATATTTTTAAAAATATAAAAAATATATATTATATATTAAAAACTATTTAGCTTGCTTTATTATATATTGTTTTTTTTTTTTTTTTTTTTTTTTTAACTGTATAGCAATAACTGTATATCTACAACCAACTTTATTGTATAAAAATAACTGGGTGCAAAAAGAAAACAAGCGTTGCGCATTCGACGTTTTAATAAAAATCAAACTATAATATATTGTTTTTTTTGTTTTTAGTTAGTTATTAATTAATATTATTAATTTTTTTAGCTTTTTTTAGCTTATTAAATATAGCTTAAATTATTATTATTTTTACTATAATTATATTAAAAAGCATTTTTTAATTATATATTAAATAAAATAATAATAACTATTATATTATTAAAAAAAAAGCTATTATATATATATTTTAATAAAAGCTAGTATAGCTTTTTAAAAAGCTATTATTAAAAAGTAGTATACTATATTATTTACTTTTAATTTTAAATATTTAGCTATTATTTAAGCTAAAATTATTATAATTTACTGCTTTTTAAATTTTTAATTAAAAATATTTATTATATACTATTTTTTTTATTTGCTAATTGTTTATTAACTAATATTTTTTTAAGATATTATTATTAATATTTTTATATTAAAAAAAAAACATTTAATATATTTTAATTATTATTTAATTAAAATATATTTATAATTTAGTTATTTATATTTATTTTAATTTTGTTTTTTAAGCTTTTTATATATATTTTATTAAAAAATAATTATAAAATATTAATTATTATGCTAAATTTAAATAAATTAATTATATTAAATTTTTAAGTTTAAATATATAATATTTAAACTTTAAGTTTATTGTTATTTAAAACAATAGTTAAAAAAAAACTATATTATAAAAAGCTTTATAGTATATTTATAAGTTATATATAATAAAAACTATTTTAATTAAGCTTTTTTTAGTTTTTTAAAAAAAGTAATAATATTTAATTGTTTTATTGCAATATTTTATATCTAAAAAACAAACAGTTAAAAAAGTTTTTTTGTACTTTATATATTAAATAATATACTAATTTATACTAGCTATTACTAGCTTATATTTTTGCGTTAATAGTTTATTTATAGCAGTATTATACTTAGTAAAATAATTAATAAAGCAGTAAAATAGCTAAATATAATAAATTAATTATTAACAGCTATATATTTTGTTAAAAAGCTATATTAATAGCTGTTTAATAGCTATTTATAGCTACTAATATATAATTATAAGTATATAATAGCAAAGTTAAAAAAAAAAAAAAAATAGTAAACTATATATAGCTTATATAGCTTGTTTTTTTTTAAAATAAAATTGTTTTTTATTATTTTAGCTTATATATTAAACTTTAGCTTAATTATTTAATTATAGTTTATTTATTTGTTTAAATAAATTTAAGTTTAAATATATAATTTTAAAAAAATGTTATTATTATTTTAAAGTTTTTAATAAACATTTTTTAAAATTTTACTTTTTATATATTTTAAAAAACTATTAAATATATTTATAATAGTTTTAAAAAGTAATATTTTTTATTAATTTAATAAAAATAAACTTTTAGTTATTAAGCAATTAATATTTTTATTTAATTTAATTTATATATTTTTATAATTTAATAATTTTAATTTATTAAAACTTTAATATATATTAAAAAATAATATTAGTTTATTAAAATTTAAATATATATTAAAAAATAATATTAGTTTATTAAAACTTAAATATATATAAAAAAATAATATTTTTTTTATTATAGTTTAATTATTATTTATTATTTATATTATAATTATTTATTAATAACTATAGTTATAATATAATAGCTTATAAGTATTATAACCTTATAATTTTATAATTTTATTTATATAAGTTTAATTATTTAACTTAGTATTTTGCGTATAGCTATTATTTAACCTATATACTTATATAAGCTTTAATTATAAAAAACTTTTGTTATGTTTTTTTTTTTTTATACGTAAATTTTAATATAATATAGCTATTTTATATAAAAGCTTTAATTTTTATAAATAACTAAAATATAACAATTTATATATTTATTATTATAAAGTATTAAAACTATTTTTAATTATATTTTTATTTTAATAAAAAATATTAAAAAAAATAAAGTTTAAACTTAAACTTAAAAATAAACTTTATTTAAGCAAGTAAATAAACTGCAACTAAATAGCTAAGCTAAAGCTTGGCACGCAAATAAAAAAGTAAACAACAACTTTTTTATACAGAAAAAAAACAAGCTATATATAAGCTATATATAGCTTAGCTTTTTTTATGTAATTAATTTTTAATAACTGTATATTAATAGCTATAAATAGCTGCTAATAGCTATTAGTATAGCTTTTAGCAGTATATATAGCTGCTAAAAACTAACTTATTATATTTGGCTATTTTACTGCTTTGCTAATTGTTTTGCTAAGCGTAATACTGCTATAAACAAGCTGCTAACGTAAAAATATAAGCTGCTAATAGCTAATATAAATTAGCATATTATTTAATATACAAAGCGCAAAAAAAACTTATTAACTATTTGTTTTTTATATAAAGCGCTATAATAAAGCAATTAATATTTACTACTTTTTTTAGAAAACTTAAAAAAGGCCTAGTTTAGGTGGTTTTTACTATATATAGCCTATAAATGTGCTATAAAGCTTTTTATAATATAGTTTTTTTTTTACATACTATTTTAAGTAGCAATAAACTTAAAGTTTAACTATTAAACTTAAAAATAAACAAACAAATAATAAACTATTATAATAAGCATTATAATATAAATATAAAAAGCTAAACAATACGTTTGCAAAAAAATATATTTTAAATTAAGCAACTTTAAAAAGTTTTTTTTTAAGCGAACAAAATGTTTTAAAGTAAGTTTTAATATAGATTTAATACTATTTTATTTATAAAAAAACCAAACTTAAAATTTACAATAAAAACTAAAAAATAATATAATTTTAAAATTTATTAGTTGTTTAAAAGTTTAGCTATAAAATATAAACATTATATATATAACAAAAACTTTACTTTTAAATACTATAAAAATATAGTAAAAAACTTTAATAAAAACTTTTTAAAAATATTTTATTAAATAATTATATATATTATAAAAAGCAAAAAACCTACTATTTACTATAAAAGCTTAACAAATAAAAGCTAAATAGCAATATTTTATTTTAATAGTTTAATAAACTATATAAAGTTTAAAAAACTAATTAAAAAGCTTAAAATATTATAAGCTAAGTTTAAATTTTAAATATTTTTTTTTAACTTAATATTAATATTTAAATAATTTATATTTATTTTTATATAAATTATTTAACTATAGCAATATTTTAAAACAGTAAAAAAATTACTTTGTTAATTATGCTAGTATAGTTATTTTTAAAAAAAATCAAAAAATTATAGCATTAAATAATAATTTTAACTAATATACTTGTTTATAAAACGTTATTTAAATATAAATAACAATTAATTGCTTAATATTTAAGCTTGCTAATATAACTAATAAAAACAAAAAACTTTAAAAATAAATTGTTAAAACTAATTAATAAATTATAAACTTGTTTTTTATAACTATAGCTTATTGTATAATTTAAGCTATACTAAAAATAAAACTTATAAATTAGCAAAAGTATTTATTTTTATTTTATATAATAATTTTAAAAAAATACTGTTTTTTTTATAATATAATATTATAATATAAACAATTAATTAGTAAACAATACTAACTAGTAGTTTAATAATGCTACTAAAATAACAAATATTAAAATATATTTAAAAAGCAAAGTTGCTAAAAACTTATAACCTTATTTTAATATATTTTATTTTAACGTTTTTTTTATTTTTAATATATTAATAATATATTTATATAATTACTATTATAATATTAATATATTTAATAAGTTTAAACAAACATTTAAAACTTTATATATAAAAAACAAACTTAACAAATATTTTTTTAAAAAAATTTTTAAGTTTAAAAATAAGTTTATTTAATTAGCTAGCAAAACTAAACTTACTAAAAAACAATAGTTAAATAGCTTTAAAAACCGATTAAATATTTGTTTAAATATTAAAATAGCATTAAAATATTTAAAAAATAATATAACTTTTAAATTATATATTAAATATTATATATAAATTGCTTATATTTTAAGTACTAAAAATAAAAAGTATATAGTTATATATAAAAACAAAAGAAAAAAACCTACTAAAGCTTAAAGCAAACAAACTGCTAAAAAAAATAGCACTAAAAATAATTATAAAAAAGTTTATATAAAAAGTGCACTTTAATAAACCTTATTAACTAAAAAAAAAATATATAAATATATTTTTAAAAATTGTTGTTTTATTTATAAATAAACTAGCTATATTTTATAAAATTATTTTAAGAAAAATAATAAAAGCTTAAATAAAAAAGCTTATATTAATATTATTGTTAAGCAATATATTTACTATAATAAACAAAAAATAAAAAATAAATTAAATAATTAAATAAAAAACTAACTTTTAAAAAATTAAACTTTTATTTAAAAAAATATTTTTAAAAATAAATAATATTATAAACAAATATTTTAGTAAAAAATTACTACTATATATTTATACTTTAAGCTATAATAAACTTTTATTAATAATTTATAATATTTTTAAAAATATAAAAACTAGTATATATATATATATAAATATAACTTTTGCTATATAAGTTATTAAACATTTTAACTTATTTATTTTTATTTAGTTTAAGCTATAAAAAGTAAAAAGCTATAATAATAAAAATAACTAAAAAATTTATAAACCATTATAAATAATATTATATATTTATAAAAAAACTTTTTAATAAATATTAATTTATATTTTAAATATATAACATAATATAATTATTAGCAAGCTATAGTTTTAAAAATATAATATATTATTTAATTATAAGTATAACTATTTTATATTTTTTTTAGATTTTTTATTTAACTATAAAAATCGCAATATAGCAATAAATAAAGCAGATTTTTAGCTGCAATATTTATGCTATTAAGCAAATATAAAAAAATAAAATGCTATTATAAAAAAAAAAAAACAGCGCTATATAAAATAAAGCATAACTATAAAAAAAATATAAAATAAGCATACTGTTTTAATAAAAAAAATAAAAAAAATTTAATTATAAAAAATAAGCTTTTAAAAGTTTAAATTTTAAAAAAACTATTAATATAAAACTTAATATAATAAAATATTAATAAAATAAACTAAGTGCTAAATAGCATATTTTTTTTAATTATTAAACTTTTTTGCAAAAAAAAAAGCAAAACAAAAAAAAAAAACATATTTAAAAAATAGTACTATAATTAGCATAGCTTATATTATATATATTATAATAATATAAAATAATATAAAAAAAAATTATTTGCTAATATAATTAGTATAAATATTATAGTATTTAATATAACGGTTAAATATAATAAACTATACTAAAAAGTGCAAATTATAAGTATTTATTTAATTAATAAAATTATTAAAAACTAAAAAGCAGAAAAGTTTTTTAATAAAAAACAAAAAAAACTTAAAAAAAAAAGCAATAAAGTTTATATTTTTTAAATATTATAACTTACTTTATATTTTTAGTAAAATAAACTTTAATATAGTTATATTATATAAACTAAATATAAACTATAAAATAAAGTTTATTAAAAGTAAAAAGTTAGCTAATATAAAATATTTTTTATTATATAAAATATTATTAAACAAATTAAAAATAATTAAAAAGTATTTTATTAAAAATTTGCACAAAAAGATTATTAAACTTAATAAAGCTTTATTTGCATTTTTTATTTTATTTGTAAAAAAATAAAAAAGTAAATTAAAATTTTATATAAATTATTAAAAACTAAACGTTTTTACGAAAAAAAAACTAATACTTTTTTTTTTATCGAAAAAATTTTGTTTTATATATTAAAAACAAAAATTTTTATTAAAATTAACATATAATAAATATTTTATTATATATATATATATAAGGGTTAAGTTTGGTATTTAATTGTAATAGCTTTATAAAGTAATATACTAGTTTTAAAAAGTAATATTAAAAAGTTATTTTTATTTAAAGGATTAATTTTATATAAAATTTTAACTAAATATAGCTTTCGGTTAATTTTCAAAATACGTTTATAGAATATTTAGCATATATAGCTTGTATAGTTTGCTTTTTTATACTATTTTTTTTTTTTTAATATTAGTTTTTAATACTATTTAAAATATTATTAACTTTTTTAGTATAATAAATACTTAAATATTATAAAATTATAGTTTAGCATTTAATTATTAGTTAATTGCTAAATAATAATTATATTATATATATATATATAAATATAAAATATTTAATATATTTATTTTAAATTTATTTTATTATTTAGTTTTTTTTTTTTTAACTGTATTATAAAATTATTTTTATTTTTTTAGTTTTATTTTAAGTTTTTTTTTATTTTTGCTATACTATTTTTTATTTTTTTTTAACTATTTGTTAATTATTATTATAACTTTTTATAAAAAATTTTTAAAAAAATATTAATTTTCTATTTAGGCAAATAAATAAACTGCAACTAAATAGCTAAGCTAAATTTTAGCAAGCGAACAAAAAAATAAGCAATAACTTTTTTATACAAAAAAAAAAGCAAGCTATATATAAGCTATATATAGTTTAACTTTTTTTATATAATTAATTATTTATAACTATATACTAGCAGCTATATATAGCTGTTAGCAAGCAATTAGTATAGCTGCTTAGTAGTATATATAGCTATTAATAACTAATTTATTATATTTAGCTATTTTATTGCTTTATTAATTGTTTTACCGAGCATAATATTGCTATAAACAGGCCATTAATACAAAAATATAAGCTGCTAATAGCTAGCATAAATTAATATATTATTTAATATATAAAGCGCAAAAAAAACCTTTTTAACTATTTATTTTTTATATATAAAACGTTATAATAAAGCAATTAGCACTTACTACCTTTTTTAAAAAACTTAAAAAAAGCTTAGTTTAAATAGTTTTTATTATATACAGCTTATAAATATACTACTAAAGCTTTTTGTAATATAGTTTTTTTTTTACGTATTGCTTTAAGCAGCAATAAACCTAAAGTTTAATTATTAAAAAAATATTAATTTAACAAAAAAAAAAATAAGCATATTTTAATTATATATATATTATTAATAACTTTAATATTAAACAAAAAATAATTAAAGCTTTTATGCTTTATATAGCTTATTATATAAAAATATATTTAAATTTTTATGTTTGCTATATATATTTACAAAAAAATATTTTTAAAAGTATAAAATATATATTATATACTATAAACTATTTAGCTTGCTTTATTATATATTATTTTTTTTATTTTTAATTAATTATTAACTAATATTATTAATTTTTTTAGCTGTTTTTTAGTTTATTAAACGTAGCTTAAATTATTATTATTTTTGCTATAATTATATTAAAAAGTATTTTTTAGTTATATACTAAATAAAATAATAATAATTATTATATTACTAAAAAAAAAGCTACTATTTAAAGCTGCTATATATATATTTTAATAAAAACCGGCTTAGCTTTTTATAAAGCTATTATTAAAAAGCAATATACTATATTATTTATTTTTAACTTTAAGCATTTAGCTATTATTTAAGCTAAAATTATTATAACTTGCTGCTTTTTAAGTTTTTAGTTAAAAATATTTATTATATGCATTGTTTTTTTTTTTTTGTTTGCTAATTGTTTATTAACTAATATTTTTTTTTAATATATTGCTATTAGTATTTTTATGCAAAAAAAAAATGTTTAGTATATTTTAGCTATTGTTTAATTAAAATATATTTATAATTTAGCTATTTATATTTATTTTAATTTTATTTTTTAAGCTTTTTATATATATTTTAATAAAAAGCAATTATAAAATATTAATTATTATATTAAATTTAAACAAATTAGTTATACTAAATTTTTAAGTTTAAATATATAGTTTTAAAAAAATATTATTATTATTTTAAAGTTTTTAGCAAATGTTTTTTTTAACTTTGTTTTTTATATACTTTAAAAAATTATTAAATATATTTATAATAATTTTAAAAAGTAATATTTTTTGCTAATTTAATAAAAATAAGTTTTTAGCTGTTTAATAATTAATATTTATATTTAATTTAATTTATATATTTTTATAGTTTAATAATTTTAGTTTGCTAAAATTTTAATATATGCTAAAAAATAATATTAATTTACTAAAATTTAAATATATGCTAAAAAATAATACTAGTTTGCTAAAACTTAAATATATATAAAAAAATAATATTTTTTTTTATTGCAATTTGTTTATTATTTGCTATTTATATTATAGCTATTTATTAATAACTGTTAAAGTTTTATATATTTATTATTTTATTTTTATAATTTTATATATTTAAATTTTTTTTTTTGTTTATATTATAGCTATTTGCTAATAACTATTAAAGTTTTATATATTTAATATTTTATTTTTATAGTTTTATATTTTTAAAACTTTTTTTTATATATTTATAGTTAGCTTTAAGTTACTATTTAGTTTTTAATTTATATTTAAAAGCTATTTTATAATTTTTAATGTTTATAATTAATTAGTTTTTTTATTTTTATTATATTTTAATTAAATTTTTATATAATTTTTTAATTAAAGCTTTACTATTAAATGCTTTATATATTAATAATTTTAATTATTTTATTTTATTTAATATATAAATGTTTTATTTTTTTTTTATATTTTGCTAAAAAACTTTTTGCATTTTTTAAATGTTTTTTAAGTTTTTATATATTATATTTTATAAACTATTTTTTTTATTTAATAAAATATTTAATTTTTTTTTTGTTTTAATAATATTTAACTATATTTTTTATTATTTATTTTTTTGTTTATTTTTTAGCGCTAGTAATATTAGTTAAACTTTATTTGCTTAACGTTTTATTTATAGTTTTAGTAAAAATATAAAAAATATATTATATATTTTAAAATATTGCTTTAATAGTTAAACTTTAGGTTTATTGCTGCTTAAAGCAGTACGTAAAAAAAAAACTATATTATAGAAAGCTTTAATAGCATATTTATAAGCTATATATAGTAAAAACTATTTAAACTTAAGCTTTTTTTAGGTTTTTTAAAAAAAGTAGTAAAGTTTGATTGCTTTATTGTAGCTGCTATAGCTAAATAATTAAAAAGTTTTTTTTGCGCTTTGCATATTAAATAATATGCTAATTTATGCTAGCTGTTAGCAGCTTATATTTTTGTATTAGCGGCCTGTTTATATTAGTATTACGTTTAGTAAAATAATTAGCAAAGCAATAAAATAGCTAAATATAATAAATTGGTTATTAGCAGCTGCGCATACTGCTAAAAGTTGTACTAATAGCTATTAGCAGCTGTTTGCAGCTGCTAGTATATAGTAGTTAATAATTAGTTATATAAAAAAAAGCTAAACTATATATAGCTTATGTATAGTTTATTTTTTTTTTTGTATAAAAGGGTTATTGCTTACTTTTTTGTTTATATGCTAAGCTTTTAGCTTAGCTATTTAGTTACAGTTTATTTACTTGCTTAAGTAGATTTAAAATATTGTTTTAAAAGTTTAATTTAATATGCTTAAAAGCTAACTTTTTTTATAATTTTAACTTTAATATATATTAAAACTAATTTTTATTTATATTTAAATTAAAAATAAGCTATTAATAAGCTAGTAATTTTTTTTACTTAATATTTTTTTAAAGTATATTTTTTATTATAATTTTTTTTTATAGTTTTTATTGCTTTTATTTAATGTTTATTAAACGTTTTTTAAATTGCTATAATATATTATAGCTTTTTTTTAACTTTTTATACTTTAAACTAAAATTGTTTAAATATAAAGTTAATTATTTAAAAATAAAACTTATATAATATTTTAAACAATAAATATTTTATAATAGTATATATATTATTGTTATATGCAAATTTAGCTTTAAATAACACTTTAGTTTATATATATAACTTTTATATAATATATATTTATAAATATTTTTTTAAAGTTTAATATACTTTTTTAGTTTATTTGTTAGTTTAAAAATACTAAACAATTTTTACTTAAACAAATAAATAAACTACAACCAAATAGCTAAGCTAAAGCTTAGCAAGCAAACAAAAAAATAAATAACAACTTTTTTTATACAAAAGCAAAAAAGCAAGCTATATACAAGCTATATATAGCTAAGCCTTTTGTTTATATAACCGATTTTTTACAACTATATACTAGCAGCTATATATAGCTGCTAGCAAATAATTAGTATAGTTGTTTAGCAGTATATGCAGCTACTAACAACCGACTTATTATATATCGGCCATTTTACTACCCTGCTAATTGCTTTGCTGGGCGTAATACTGCTGCAAACAAGCCGCTAATGCAAAAATATAAACTGCTAACAGCTAGTATAAATTAATACATTATTTAATATGCAGGGCGCAAAAAAAACTTTTTTAACTATTTATTTTTTATATATAGGGCGCTATAACAAAGCAATCGGACTTTACTACCCTTTTTAAAAAACTTAAAAAAAGCTTAGTTTAAGTGGTTTTTATTATATATAGCTTATAAATATGCCGTTAAAGCTTTTTATAATATAGTTTTTTTTTTATATACTGCTTTAAGCAGCAATAAACCTAAAGTTTAACTATTATTAAAAGTACTAAACAATTAATAGCTAATATTTAATTTTTTTTTTATTGCAAAATTTTTTTTAAAATTAGTTTATAATTAGTTTATTTTTATTGCTTATAATTTTTTTTAAAAAATTAAACTAATATTTAATTTATTTATATAATAGCTATACTAATTTTATTATATTAAATATTTTTATTATAAAAAAAAACAGCGCTATTTTTATAAACTAGTTAATAATTACTAAAATTATATTATATTTTATGCTATTAGCTTTGCTATATAAAAATAACTTTATTATAAAATTTAAACTAATTTTTTAAAACAGTTAATTTAATAATAAAAAAAAATTATAGTTTTTTATATAGCTTATGCTTTAGTTTTTTTATATTATTATAAGCTTAATACTTAGCAATATAATTATAAACGTTTTATTTAAGTTTTTTTTAATAAAATTTTTATTTAATTAATTTTATAGTTTTATTTTTTTTTATATAATTAGCTTTAAAATTATTATAATATTAATTAATAATTTATTTAACTAATATTTTTTTAGCTTAAAATTATTAATTAGTTTTTAAATAAAAAAGTTTTTTTTTAGTTTATATAGTATTTTTTATAAATGCTAGCTTATTAGCTAGCAATTTTTATTAAAGCTATAAAATTAAAATTTTTAGCTTATAGTTTTTTAACTATTTTATAAAACTTTTTAAAAGCTTTTAAATAAAATATTATTTTACTTTTAGTTAATTTTTTAGCTATAAAACATAAAATATATTAGTTATAAATAATAGTTTTAATATTAATTGTTTATAATATAATTATAGTTTAATTAGCTTACTTTTAAGCTAATTTAATTATTACTAATATATATATTAATATAGCTATATATATTTTATAAACTAAATATTTATAATAATATTTTTTGCTTTTTATTTTTTAAAAATAATTTATAGTTATATAATAAAAATATAAGTTTTTATAAGCTTTTAAGTTAGCTATTTAAGCTTTAGTTATTAAAAATTTGTTTAAATAATATTTGCTAAATACTTTTTGCAAAGCTTAAACTAACTAGTTTAAAGCTTTTTGTTTTTTTTTTGTTTAAAATATTGCAGTAGTTATTTGTTATATTTTTAATAGTAAGTTTTTTATTAATTATAGCTTTTTTTTTAGCGTTAAAATTATATTGCTATATTAAATTTTGCTTATTATATAATTAAAATATTTTAATATATTATTAATTAAGTTAATAATTTTTAACTAATATTATATTTTAAAATTAAACTATGCTAATTAATAAACTTATTATATTAGTTATTTATAAAAATTTTATGCTAAAAAATTAACTATATTTTAAAAAGCTATATAATTAGTTTATATTATAAATATATATATAATTTTTTTTAAGTATTAATATTAATATTTATAATTTTTTATAATTATAAATAGTTTTTATTAGTTTATTGTTTATTATATTTTAATATTTATTAGCTTTTATAACTAATATATAATTAATTGTTAGTTAGTATTATATAGCTAAAATAATATACTTAATATTGTTTTAATAAATATGTTTGTTTTTATATTTATTTTTAACCGGTTATTTTAATAGCAAAATATAATTATTATTATAAAAGCTTTTTTAATTTTTTAAAAAGCTTTATTAGCTTTTTTTATTTAGCAAAATATTATAAGTTTTTTAGTAAAGTTTTTTTTAAATAAAATTATAATTAGCATTATAATTTATAAATATTTTATAATAAACTTTTAATAAAAGTTTACAAATTTTAAAAATATTTAAATATTATATATTAATTATAGCGCTTTTTATTTTTTAATTATATTTATTTTGTAAAAATTTATTTTAATTTTTTTAGTATTAATAATAAACTTTAAAAACTTTATTTTTTTTAAAAAAAACTTATATTTAAATAGTTTAACAAAAAGCTAATATTGCTTTAAACGTTTATAAACTAGTTAAAAATAAGTTTTATGTTTTTTTTTTGTTTTTAAAAAAATAACTATATTATTTAAATATATTATATAAATATAATTTATTAAACCTATAAATATTTTATATATATATATTTAAAAAGTTGCTAAAATGTTAGTTAGCTTAAATAATATTATTATATATTTAAAATAATTATATTTTGTTTAAAAAATAGTTTTTTATTTATTTTTTAGTTTAATTTATATATAGTAATATATATTTTTTAAGTTTAGCTTAAAAAATATTTTTATAAATTTTAATTAGTTTATAATTTTTAAAATTAATAGCAATAAATATTAGTTTTTTATAATAATTTTATTTAACTTTTTATAATTAATATATAGTTATATTATTTTATTTTTTTTAAGTATAAATAAAATAAATATTTTAATATTTATTTTAAAATAATATATTTATTTTAAACGTTAATTTTTTTTTAAATATTTTTTAAATACTTTTTACTAAGCTTTTATAGTTAAATATATTAGTTTAAAAAGTATTTTTGTTTTTTTAATTAAGTTAATTATATATTTTATTTTTTATAATATTAAAAAACTTTTTGCGCTTTGTTTAAAATATATATAATAAAACTTTTTTAAATATTAAAGTAGGTTTATTTTAATTGCTTTTATTTTAAAATTATTATTTATTTTTTTAAAAAGTAGTTTTTTTTTAAGTTTTATATAAATAAAGTTAGCAATAAATGTTTATTTTTTGCTAATTATTATATTAATAAACTTTTTAAAGTTTAATTTTTTAAATTTTTTAAAATATTATTAATTAAATATAATATTTAAAATAATATTTAGTTAGTTTATTTTTAGCTAAAATAAAAAAAACTTAAATACTAACTAATTATATTTAATTATAAAAAATATTTATATAAATATTTTATTAATTTTTTTAGTATTAACTATTTTTAAAATAGTTTTATATGCTTTTTAACATTTAAATATTTTGCTGCTTAGTTTAAAAAAGTATAAAATTAATATATTTATTATATAAAGCTTTTTTTTTGCTAGGTTTTTATATACTATATTTATTTAAGCTTTTATATTTAAATTTATAATAATATTTTTTAGTAACTAAATATTGTTTAATAATAGTTAATCTTCAAGTTTATTGCTGCCTAAAGTAGTACGTAGAAAGAAAACTATATATAACTAAATATTATTTAGTTATAATATAGCTAATATTTAAAATAGTTTGTTTATATTAAATGTTTTAAAACTTTTAGCTAAAATAAATTAAATATATTAAGCTATTTTAGTTTGTTTTTTAGCTTTTTTTTAATATTAAACTAAACTATTTTTATTATATTTTAAATATATTTTAGTTGTTTAAATATTAATAATTATATTTTTTATACTTAGCAATTGTTTTTTAACTATTATTTTTTTTATTTTTTATAGCATTTTTTTGCTATATGCTTTAGCTTATTATAATAATAATAAATTACTAAGTTAAAACTGTTTGTTTGTTATAATTTACTACAATTTTTGTTTTATTGCTGTTTGTTTTATTTATAAGTTTAACTTTAAAAATTTTTATTTAAATATTATTTATAAAAATATTGCTTTTTATTAAACTATTAGCATATAGTTTTTTTATAAATAGCTTAGTTTTTTTATTTTACTATTAAATATTTTATTGTTTTTTTGCTTTATAAAATATAGTTATAATATTTTTAAGTAAAACTTATTGCTAAATAAATATTTTTTTAATACTTTTTTATAGCTTATATTAATAATTAAATATTAATTTAAAATTATTTTTAAATTAGTATTTTTTTTTTAGCTTATATATTAAAACTTGCTATTTTAAAAAAAATTTTTAAAAATTTTTATTTTTTTTTTGCTATAGTTTTATAAGTTATATATAAAAAATATATTTAAACAGTTTAAAATTTACGTTTTTTTTTTAATAAACTTTTAAAAGTTAGCTAGTATAGTTTATAACTTTAGTTTTAAATAATCTAATATATTATAATATAATTTTTAATTAGTTTAATGGTTAAACTTCGGGTTTATTGCTGCCTAAAGCGGTACGTAGGGAGGAAACTATATTACAGGGAGCCCTAGCGGCACATTTACAGGCTGTATATAGTGAAAACCACTTAAACCAGACCTCCTTCAGGTCCTCCAGGGGGGTTGGTAAGTGCCGATTGCCCTGTTGCAGCGCCCTATATAGGGGACAGGTGGTTGGAGGGTCCTTTTTGCGCCCTGCATTAATTTTTAATTAGTTTAAATATTAAATATAGTTTAGCTTAATATTTATATAATTTAAATAGTATTATTATATTTTAGTTTTTATTAGTTGCTTTTTTTAATAGCTAATATTTAATTTTTAATTTTAGCTACTATAGCTTTTTAAATAAGCTTTTTATAATTATAAGCAAACTTTTTAATATTGTTTTTAGTTGTTTTTTAATTAATTATTAAGTTTAATAATTTTATTAGTTATATATTTAGCTATATATTTTAGCTTATTAATTATATAGCTTATTATAATATTTTTTTTGTTATAAACGTTTTTTAACTGTTAAGCAGCTATTTGCTTTTAAAATTTTTTTGCAATAATAGCTATTTTAGTTTAAAATAGCCTAAAAAATTACTTAGGTTATTTTTGCTTAATAGATTTTTTTTTAACTTAATAAATAAAAGTTGTTTTTAAGTTTATTATAGTTATTTTTTAACCGTTTAACAAAATATAACTATAGTTATTTACTTTTTAGCTATTTAAATATTATATTGCAAATTATATATATAAAAATAAAAAAGTATAAAAGTTAAGTTTAATATTTAATTATAATAGCTTTATAAAATAATATGCTAGTTTTAAAAAATAATATTAAAAAATTATTTTTATTTAAAAAATTAATTTTATATAAAATTTTAACTAAGTATAGCTTTTAGCTAATTTTTAAAATATATTTATAAAACGTTTAGCGCATATAGCTTATACGGTTTGCTTTTTTATAATATAGCTTTAAGCAAAAAAAACTTAACTATGTTTTATATAAAATATAGTGCTTACTGTTATAAAATATTTTTATTTAAACTAATTAATAGGCTATTTATATTTTAAAAATATATTAATAATATTTTTATTTACTTTAATAGTTTAAAAAAATATTAAAAAAATATTAAAAAATTTTTAACTTACTTTTATAACGCTAAATTATAAATAACCTTTAAAAAATTTAAGTTTTATATTATAAAAACTAAATATTTTAGTTATATTATAAGTATTAAAAATATATAAGCAAATTTTAACAAAATTAAAATAGTTAAAAATTAAAATATATTAATAACAATTAAAAGTATATAATTATTTTTAAAATTTTATAACTTTTATTAAAAGTTTATTAATAAATATAATAAAATATTTATAGTATTATATTAATTAATATATAAAAAAATATTTTTTAATTAAATGTAAAAATATTAAAAGTTATTTAATAAACTTAAAAAAATGCTTATATTATTATTTATTTTATAATATTATAAATATAATTTGCTTATTAAAATAAAAACTAACGCTTTAAACAAAATAGCAGCAAAAGTTTTTTTTTAATTATATAATAAAAACTAGCATTTTATAGTATATTATTTAAAAATTTTAAAAAATATTAAACTAAATTATAATATACTAAACAAAAAAATGCTAATAATAGTACTAGCTTTAAAAAAATAAAAGCTTAAACTAATTAATAATAAGCAAAATTATTTTTCTTTAATAATTATTAACTATTAAATACTAAAATATTTTAGTAAAAAATAATATTTTAATTTATAGCAAGCAAACTAAAACAAGCTATTTTTTAAATATAATTTTTTAATTATTTTTAACTAAAAAAAAATAATATAATAGCTAATGTTTTATTATGCAAAAAAAAAAAGTTATATATATATAAAAAAAAAAAAAAAAAGCATAAAAGTATATAACTATATTTTAGTTTATTATATATTATATTTTTAAATAAATAAATAAAAAAACATATTTTTTATATATTTAGCTATTAAAAAAAACTTTGTTTTTTAAAAAAATTGCATTTAATAAATTAAATTATTAAAAACAATTAAAAAAACTTTAGCATAAAAATATACCGCTAAAAAGCTTAAATATTATAAAAAAATAATTTTTAAACTATAAAAAATAAAATAATTATATATAAA
>JAJKKK010000155.1:0-19984 GCA_022432375.1 Nemania sp. FL0031
AATTTATTTTATTAAAAGTTTTTTATATTTTTAAGCTTGTTATATTTTTTTTAAGTTTATTATATTTTTTTAAGTTTTTTATACTTTTAAGTTTTTTAGTTTTTTAAGTTTTTTAGCTTTTTAAGTTTTTTATATTTTTAAGTTTTTTAATTTTTTAAGTTTTTTATATTTTTAAGTTTTTTAGTTTTTTAAGTTTTTTAGTTTTTTAAGTTTGTTATATTTTTTTAAGTTTGCTATATTTTTTAAGTTTGTTATATTTTTTAAGTTTTTTATATTTTTAAGTTTTTTAGTTTTTTAAGTTTATTATATTTTTTTAAATTTTTTATATTTTTTAAGTTTTTTATATTTTTAAGTTTTTTATATATTTAAATTTTTTAGTTTTTTAAGTTTATTATATTTTTAAATTTTTTATACTTTTAAATTTTTTATTTTTTTAAGTTTTTTATATTTTTTTAAGTTTTTTATACTTTTTAGTTTTTTAAGCTTTTAAATTTTTTATTTTTTAAAGTTTGTTATATTTTTTTAAGTTATTTATATTTTTAAAGTTTTTTATATTTTTTAAGTTTTTTATATTTTTTAAGTTTTTTATATTTTTAAATTTTTTAGTTTTTTAAGTTTGTTATATTTTTTTAAGTTTTTTATATTTTTAAGTTTTTTAGTTTTTTAAGTTTGCTATATTTTTTAAGTTTTTTATATTTTTAAATTTTTTATATATTTAAATTTTTTATATTTTTAAGTTTTTTATATATTTAAATTTTTTATATATTTAAATTTTTTATGCTTTTAAATTTTGCTTTTGTTTTTAACAAATAAGTTTATAAAATAAATAAAACAAAAGTTACTTATAGTTTTTAATTTTCTGCTGCTATTATTATAGCTTAATTAAAAAATACATTTTTTTTATTTAAAAATAATATGCTAATATTTTTTATTTTTTTATTTGTTTATTTATTTTTTTACTTATAAGCATAAATTTTATAACAAACAAAAAATAAGCTAAAACTTTCCGAAAAATAGCTTTTTAAAAAGCGTTTAATATGTTTTTAAGATTTTTTTATAGGCAAAAAAAACAGCAATATTAGTATTATTATTTTTGCTTGGTTTTATATATACTAGCAAAAAAATTTAGTATAGTAGGCTAATATATATAATGTTTAAGCAGTTTATAAAATTTTTTAATTTTTTAATTAAATTAAAAATATTTTTAACTTTTAGTATAGCTTTTAAAAAATTTGCTTAATAAAATAATATAGCTATATAATTTATATTATAAACTAATTTAACTTGTAACTTTGCTTGCTAAAAGCTATATATAACGCTACTAGCGCTGCAAAATATATTATTAGCAGTATATTTTTAATATAATAGTAAAGCTTTTATAACTTTTTAGTTAAAATTATCACAAGCTAATCTAACTTGCAATTTTGCTTGTTAAAAGCTATATATAGCACTACTAGCACTTTAAAAAAAGTTAAACAAAAAAAAAAAATAAAAAAAAAAAGTTTATATTTTAGCTATATTTTAGTATATTATAGCTATATTTTAGTATATACTAGCTGTATTTTAGTATATACTAGCTATATTTTAATATATGTTAGCTATATTTTAGTATATTTTAGTTATTTTATATTATTTTAGTATTTATTTTACTATTATTTTAATGTTTAGTTTACTATTATTTTAATATATTTTAGTATATATTTTATGCTTATTTTAGCTAGCTATAGCTGCTAAAACTATTAAAAATAACTTGCTACTAAAACTATAAAAAAAAAAAAAAGCATAAAAAAAGTAAAAAAATATAAAAACAAAAGCTTTTTTGCTTTTAGCCGCAAGGGCCTTTAGTTTATACTTTTAAGTTTTTTATATATTTAAATTTTTTATATTTTTAAGTTTTTTATATTTTTAAGTTTTTTATATATTTAAATTTTTTATATTTTTAAATTTTTTAGTTTTTTAAGTTTTTTATATTATTAGGTTTTTTATATATTTAATTTTTTATATTTTTAAGTTTTTATACTTTTAAGTTTTTTATATATTAAAGTTTTTTATATATTTAAATTTTTTATATTTTTAGGTTTTTTAGTTTTTTAAGCTTATTAGTTTTATTATTTAATATATTTATTTATTTAAGTAAAAAATTTTTTATTATTATTAATAATTATATATAAATACTTTTTTTGCTAGTTTAATTTTTATTTTTATATATTTATTTTAAATTATAATATTTTTAATATATTATTTATTTTTAAGCTTAATTATTAAAAAATTATATGCTTTCTATATTATAAGTTTATTTTATTATTTGTTTTTTTTATTATTTTATTATGCTAATTTATTATATATATTATAATTATTTAACTTTATATATATAAAATTAATAGTTTAATTATATATTATATTATATATTTAATTAATATATTTTTATTAAATAAATATTAGTTTTAATTTAGCTAATAAAATATATTAATAATATATATTAATTATAGTTTAATTTTTATTAAAACGTTAAATATATAATACTTGTTTTTTTTTTATACTTAGTTATTTTTATATAATAAAATTAGTTATAAATATATAGTTATTGCTATATAGTTATTTATATAAGTAATATAAATATAATATAAATTTTTAACAACTTTACTAAAACTATTTTATATAGCCGTTTATATAATAAACATAGCTTTAAACTTTTAGCATATATGTTAAGCCAAACTTTTTTTTATTACTTGCTAAAATCGCTAACAATATATAAAAAAAAAAACTAACGTGCTTAATTGCTAAACTTTAGCTAAAAAGGTAGCAAAAAAGTAGCTATTTTAAGCTTGCTAACTAAACTTTATTTAATATGTTATATATATTTAAATTATAGCTTATAGTTAAATATATATATAAATAAAAATCTTTATTGCTAACTATAAAAATAAAAAGTAAATAAAAGCTTTATTTATAAAGCAATTATTTTTTTTATTTTTTATTGCTATTGTTATAACTATACTTTTATTACTATTATACTTTTTATAATAATACTACTATTATTACTAATAATATACTATAGTAAAGCTTAAAAATATAGCTTTAATTATAGTTATTTTTAAACTGCTAAAAACAATTAAAAAACTAAGCTTATAAAACTTAAATAATTTTAATTATAATTATAAAATTTATTTTATTTTAATATATAATTTTATATATTTAAATAATTATTAATATTTAATAATTTTTAAAGCTATAAAAAAATATAAAATATAGTTAAAATAAGTAAACAAAATTAACATTAATATTATAAAAGTTAAAAAAAAAGTTTTTATTAAAGCATTTTAAAAAATTAACCAGTATATAAATTTAAAGCATAGTTAAATGCAATTAACTTATTATATAATAGTAAGCTAAATAGCTTTAGTAGGCTAAATAATTTTAGCAAGCTAAATAGTTTAATAGCTATAGCTTAAAATAAAAGCGCAACAAAAGCATTTTTATAGCTGCTATTTAAAGCTTAATTAAAAAATATTATTGCTATGCAAACAAAAAAATATAGGTTTAATATTAAAAAAAAAAGCTATTTTTAGCGTTTTAGCTTTTGTTGTAAAATTATAGCTTAACAAAAAGCCTAGCTTAAAGTTTAGGTTAATTAGTTAGCAATAAACATTTAATTATACTATAGTATATAAAACATAAATTATTAAATAACTATAAATAGGCCAAAACCTAATAATATATATTAATTAATTTAACTTATATTAATATATTTTATTTATTTATTTATTATTATTTTTATATTAATTATATTAATATTTACTTAAAAATAATAGCTATTTTTATATATTATATATTTTTATTTAATATATATAAAATAAAAGCTAGCTTTTTATATTTTTTATATTTAAACTTTAGGTTTATTGCTACTTAAAATAGTACTTAAAAAAAAAACTATATTATAAAAAGCTTTATAATATATTTATAAGCTATATATAATAAAAACTATTTAAACTAAGCTTTTTTTAAGTTTTTTAGAAAAAATAGTAAGTTTTAATTGTTTTATTGCAGCGTTTTATATATAAAAAACAAATAGTTAAAAAGTTTTTTTTGCGCTCTATATATTAAATAATATGCTAATTTATACTAGCTGTTAGCGGCCTATATTTTTGCATTAGTAGTCTGTTTGCAGCAGTATTGCGCCCAGCAAAACAATTAGCAGGGCGGTAAAATAGCCGTACACAATAAGTCGGTTATTAGCAGCTGCGCATACTGCCAAAAGCTATACTAATAGCCGTTGGCAGCTATATTTAGCTTTTTATATTTATTATATAAAAAAATTTATTATAATATTAATTATATTATAATTAAAATTATATATTTAACGTTATAATAATTTTAAAAAATTATTATTATAAAAGTAGTTAAATTAATATTATTTTAAAATTAATATAATAATTAAAACTTATATTAATAATATTTATAAATTATAAAATATAACTATTATTATATTTAATATTTTTTTAATTATAAAAATATAAAAGCAATAAATAATATTTTATAAATATATAATATTAATATTTTTTATAATATTATAGTTATTTTTAAAGCAAACATTTTTAAAGCTTTAAATAAAAAAGCTATTAAATAAAGCTTTAATATTATTAGTTTAACTATTAAAGCTAATATTTAAAACTATAATATAAATAAGTTATTAATATTTAGTTATTTATTTGCTGCTATTATAAACTAATAAATAAAGCTTAAATAGTTATATAATATAATATTTTTTTTATAACTTAAGCTAAGCTTTAATAATTTTTTAATAAAAAATATAATTTAGTTAATTAAAATTAAAATTAAAAAAATATTATAACTAATTAATTAATTAGCAAAAATAATTAAAGCTATATATTATTATAAATAAATTAAACAATTTATTAAAAATATAGCTATAATTTTAATATTTATATTTAAAGCTTAAAAAATTAAAAGCTAAAATATAAAAAACAATAAATAATATAAAAATTATTAAATATAAAAAACTATATAAAGTTATTTAAATTAATAAAAATATAGCTTTTTATATTAGTTTAAACGTTAAAATTAAAATTATATTAATTTTTTTTATTTATTTAATATATTAAAAAATTATTAATATAATATTTTTATTATTAATAAAAGTTTAACTAGTTTATATTAATTTAATATTATATTTTTTATAATTTTAATTTATAAAAAGTTAATTTAAAAATATAATTTTATAATATTATTAAACTATTAATTAAAAATTTTTATAGCTTTTTTTATTAATAGCTTATAAATAAGCTTTAATAGTTTAAAGCTTTTATAATTTAATATATATTAATAATTTTAAAATGTTTATTTATTTATAAAAATTTTTATAATTTTTTTTATTATTTTTAATAAAAAGTTTAATATAAAAAGCTGCTAAAACTATTAAAGCTATTAAAGCTATTAAAAACTATTACTAAAACTGTTAAAAAAAAGTAATAAAATTTAAAAACGAGAGTTTTTTTACTTTTAAACGTAAAAGCCTTTAATTTTAAAATAATTAAATAAATATATTATATTATTTATTATTATTAAACATTTTTTTTATAAAATTTGTAATATTTATATTTAAAGTATATATTTTAACCTAATTTAGCAACCTTTTTTTATTTAGGTAATATTTTATAATCAGGCTATTTAATAAGCCTCATCCCCACTCGCTAGATTCAGCTGTATATGCGCCAAGCTATTAAAAAAATATAAGGCAGATGAATCTGCTTAAACTACCTAACACAGTATGCAAACTATGCGTTAGTCTACTATGGGGTCGAGGGGGTTTGGTAAGTGTAATGGATATCTACAGTAGCTGCATACCTCCCTGTTTGAGTGCACATTTGCATACATGCCTTGTAATATGGTATCCAGTGTTAAACAGTATCAATAATAATTATTTATTTCATTTAATCTGCTGCTGCGTAAGTGAGCATACTAAGGAGTGTATTTGAACAGCTTACACAGTATATCTGTCCGATGTATATACGCCCCACTAATGCCCCACTATTTTAACTAAATCGATCGTGTTTGTTTACATCAAGAATAACTTCGTCATGGGATTCGTTCAACCCTCTACACAACACAAGACCGACTGCACGCGTTCTAAGTAATCTATGTTTTGCCGCTGAGCTACTACATACCACCCCTTCGTCCCTTACACTCTGTTCATCCTCCACGGAAATTTGCGTTTAAGTGTATGCTGGATTGTTGGAAGCTACTGACTACCTAATCCGTGCCATTGTCGAATAACCTTCTCCGATAGCATCCTCATATTACATTCTCGCTACGACTCTCGACGGCTAGTCTCTTCCGGCCTTCTCCTCTACGCGATGCGGGGCGCGAACCGAGGCGAAGATGATGGCATCTTTCGGGATAGAATTGACAACGAAAGTCATGACAACAACGCTCAAGACACCCAGGTTCATGTTGAACGCCACCCTCACGATAGCCCAGCCACAGCCGCCCAAAGCAAGATGCAGCAGCAGCTTCAGCGACCCCGCAGTGCCAAGCGGGCCCTCATATCTTCCAACGAGACTGAGACTCCCTGTACCCCTCACTATGCCTACCCGACCGCCAATTCCTCTGCCCGCAAGCGTGCTTCGAAGTTGTCTGGTTCGTCATCAGCGTCGTCGCGATCGAGCTTTCATCGTTTCCACGTTGCTACTACCGATCCAGAGCAAACTACTCGATTGTGGAAGGCTGTCATGTCATACCGCGATGCCACAGCGAGCTCAAAGGGCAAGAGCAGGGCAACCCCATCCTCATCCGCATCAAAGCCAACGACGTCTTCGCCACTGACATCTAGGCGCCGCCAGCCGTCGACGTCCATAACGGCGTCTTTGACTGCCAAGTCTGGAAAAATCATAACCGCCAAGGTGACCGATGCCGATTTCGTGCAGTCTGTTCTAGAGCCCTACGGGATTACGATGAAAATCGGGGGTGTAAGCCTCGAGCTTCGCGCACACTTCGGCATCCTCAGTCTGCCCACCGACCTTAAGGAGCGCCTAGATGTCTATAAAAAGGCATTCCCAATTTCACTTAAAGTGTGGTTAGAGCCGGACGAGGAGCGCATTCGGCGTATTGAAAACGAATACAAATCTTTGAAGGTGTACGGATGCAACGAGGCCGAATATTCAACATACGCCTTACTCGATTTGTTTCTCGATGAAGCTCGGTCCCCGTGGCTACCCACAGAAAAGGGAGATCAGGGCTGGATGCCTGTCCGGTTGCTGCAACTTGTTCGGAAGCCAAACACAGAGCTGGAAAACCACTGGGGGGCGCCACCAGAGCTTTATGAACCTAAGAAACGATATGAGTGGGACATTCGCCCGGACTGTGCATACCACGTTTCCCTTCTCGCCTTCCGAGCCGGTATCCGCCTTGGCATCGAAAGCTTTGTTTCGGTTGTGCAAAGGCGAGCATTTTGCCCGTATTTCACTATTGAATTCAAAAAGGACGAAGAAAATATTGCTACAGCCCGGAACCAGGTCGCCGTCGCTTCAGCAATAGCACTATATAATCGCTATTGTTTAAAAAAATCTACCCTTGAAACCAGTGGCAAAAGCTGGGATAATGAAGATCAAAGACAGATGCGTCATTACGGTCTTATTTGTGCAGGCGTTAGGTGGACTCTGTTTTGCACTGTGCCGAAGAGCTTCGATAGTTGGACTGGCTGCAATATGGTGAAAGTACACTCTAGTGAATTGGATGTTTTCACCGGTGTCCAGCGACTCATAGGAATTGTTAACGACATTCATTACTGGGGGCTCGAGGTTCACGGCAAGTCCATTAAGGCTGATATTGCGGCGGGGGCCCAGTCTATTCCTGGGGCGGATACGAATGATATTACATTGCTGGAGGAGTAAGGCATACCGAGAAAAGGTAGCTTAAGTTCTGGACGCAATATACTATCCCTGGATAACCTCATCTAAAAGAAATTAATTGAAGTTACTTGGAATACTTGTTAATTATGACAGTTAAGGAAAATGTCTTGTTTTGATCCAAATTAATTGATAATTGCTTCAATCATTGCTTTGACTGGTGTGACCGCTAGACGAGCCTTGGTTAAGGGAGCTAGAGGTGTGATCCAGTGAAACTACTAAGAGGGGTTAGGTTCGATTCCTTTCAGTGCTATATGGTTTTCGCCTTTTAGCTCATTTAAGGGTCTTTAGCATTTTGAGTTTTCGGACCGCGACCCGTGTCTTTCTCGGCGCGGTGGGCACTCTCTCTGAGAGGTTACACTGCATTGTAATAATGACACGAGGAAAAATGACATAATTGATAGGTGTACTCTGGGTGTCAGGAGTGTCAGGGGGGCATCCCTTGCAGGTCAGCTCTATCAGACGGGTTGTAAACATAAACAAAAATAAACCAGAAGCAAATGGTTAGCTCACATACATCGACCTTCGCTTCTTCTCATGCTATTATTCAATACAATATTACTACAACTTTGTTAACACGGCACCTTCATCTAGGCTCGAAACTACACTATGGCACGGCGTGGAAGGCCGCCTAAACCTGACACTAAAATAGTCGAACGTGCGAGGCTACCCGGCCTCCAGCAGAGATCACTTGCGCCGGGGCAAAATGCTAAACGTGGAAGGCCAACTAAACTTAACGCGCAAATAGAAGAACGAGGGAGGTTATCTCAGAACCATGAACCCCAGAAGCCCGCTGTGAACTGGGCCAAGCGTGGAAGACTGTCTAAAAAGGGGAGCATCGCAAGCCCTATCCCACCTTTACCCCTATGCCCACTTCCGGCAATCCACCCATTTAAGCACCAGGAGGCATCGATAGAGTGGGGGGAACGGCTTGATGAGATCCCTGGAAGCAGTGAAGAGGTAAAAAGCTTCGTCTTCAAGGTCAAGATTAACTCTGAGCTTTATGTGCTGAAAATTGTAAGATGCAGGCAATCCTACACATAGTGTACTACTAAAGTTTACTAAATAATAGTTCAATTTTTTTGACCCTGAAGACGCCAAGTGGGAGGCAGGTAGTGAGCTAGGTGAAGATTACCCTCTCGAAAAGGCAATAGCCTATACGGATCCATTTTACGCCGAGTGCCGCGCCTACGGTAGAATCAAGGAAGCTGAAGATAAGGGGGAAGTCAGAGAGAAACTTGCGACAAAGTGCCACGGATATATTTTCCTCGACAAAGATGCTCAAAATTGGTTAGAGGGTGAGGGAATTGATTTGGGGACTGAATGGCTTAACGATGAGGTGGTGTCCATCATAGCGGGGGGCGGGAGACCTCGTGCTCTTGTAAAGGATTTCGAAAGCGCTGGTCCGGGCCTCGACGAGCAAACCGAACAACAGATACGGACTATCTTTAGGCGTGTCTGTCTACTGAACAATTTGGGGATCTACAATAGAGACGTTCGGGCTGAAAATTTTAGGAACGGTTGGCTTGTCGACTTTGATACATCCTACACCCTACCGCATGATATTTATAACGCCCTCCCTCCATCTGAAGCTGAAGACACGCAAGCAGAAGATGTGGCAAAATTTGAAGACATGATTGAGGAGGCAGGTAAAAAGATGGTATTTCTTCCAAGAAAACGATTCAACCTTCGACCGAGATTGAAAAGATTTCAATACGATGGGGATCCTATCAAAGAGTGTCTTATATACCGCTAAACTAGGAGGTCGAAAAGCCTGCTTCCCTATTACTCTGCCGTATTCAATGGGAACGCCCAGCTCGGGAAAGGGATATACTAACGAAGTATATAGCTACATCGTCATGTGGATTAGAGATCATACGGGCTTAAACAACTTATGGGGATGGAGGATAAGAAGAAGAGGAGGAAGAAGTTGATGCCGGGATTGCTATGGATCATGAGAATATATATATGTGGCGAAGAGACAGATATGGCAGAGAAAGATGAGTGGTGAGGAAACGAGGATGGAGTGGGAGGATCTATGATAGAAATCCGACGAACGGACAGCGTCGTGAAAGTAGACTGATTCCCTAGGGAAAAAAGGAAAGAGGAATTTAACATAACGTATCTATGTTGAGTACATGGGAAGATGGCGAAGGTTTAAAGCTGAAGAGTAACTTTCGTGGAATTAGTCGACAACTCGAGGAATAGTCTAGATTGTATTAGACGATATGTTATTTTTAAACCTCATGGCACACAGGCAACGTTTCAGCCCTACCTCTCTAGCCTAACACACCCAGGCTATTATATTATACCTTCTTTTCACTGAAGACTTAGGCAAAATACTCATGACCAAACGTAGGTAGGCGTTCGCCATAGTATCAGTCTGTTCTTCCTTCCTTTTAATATGCAATAGCTACAAGTTGGCAATATTTCATCTCGTCAATTTTCTCATCTCACTTGCACCATTGAGATATATTCAATATACTTGCATTAAGGTTGCAATACTTCTTTAATTTCAATGCCCTGCTAACCCCTATATCACTTCTAGATAGTCTTTATAACAGCTGATACTCCTGTATTAGCTTCTCTGCACAAGTTGCACCGGTGACGTACGCTACGGCTTGAACATGAGCGCTTGGCAGAACGGGAACAACACTCATATCAGCAACACGAAGACCATCGAACCCCATAAACCTAAACTCGTTATCTACCACGGCACCTGCATCCCCAGGTTTCCCCATCTTGAGTGTGCCGGTCATATGCCAACTAGAACTGATATATTGCTGCCAGTACGCAAGTAGGTCCTCATCGGACTCCGAGTTCGGGGCCGCTAGGCTTCCTACTGTGTCTTTCGCGTAGGCTTCAGTCTTAGTGAGGTCTATTACCTCACGCAATGACCTGATGGCAACATAGCAGTCAAAGGCTGACTCTAGGTATCTCGGATTAAACTTCAATGGTACATCCGGATCTGGGGACTGCAGCGTTACTTCGCCACGGCTTTGCGCGTTATAATAGAACACTAGAAAACATGAATAATGTGCCGTCTCTGGGACCTCTGGGAGGAAATAGTGAACGGGGAAATGAGTGACGACTTCATAGTGGGGGATGGTTTCTTTGAGCAGATAGTTTTGTTCGTCTTGGGGAAGGCTCTTGAACTCTGGCGAAGACTCTAAGCCCTCGAGCTTCCTCCATCCGATGCCTAGTTCGGACGAATATTTCGACCAGCCGCCAGTGCCATCTTTCTGCCATTGTTTGAGAGCGTCGTCCATAGCTTGGGTGTTGCCGTAGAACGACGGACGCGACGTGCTCGTCTCCTTCCGCTCGTAGACTATGGGGACGAACATGTGATCGCGTAGATTTTGGCCAACGGCTGGAATATCACAAATGACCGGAATATTGAACTTTTTCAGCTGATCGGCCGGCCCAATGCCAGAGTGCATTAGGATACCAGGTGAATTTAGCGCCCCTGCCGAGAGAACGACTTCTTTTGATGCGAAGTAACGAGTCCCTTTCGACTCCACACCGACGACCCTGGTTCCCTCCACAACAAGCCGCTGGACGGGCGCTTTAGTCACAATCGTTAAGTTCTCGGGCTTAGATGTCAACAGGTCATTCGCCGTAGAGCGCACACCGCCTTGGGCGGAATTGATCACGGTCGCCATGCCGATAGGGTTGCCGGAGTTATGATCAGGGTTCAGTGGCCAGCCGGCCTTTTCAAAGATATCAAGCATGTCAGGAAAGTCGTCCTCGAACTCGACGCCATACCCGAGCTTTAAGGGGCCAGAATCCCCGTGATCCGACGCTTTCGGCGCCGCATACTTGGCACTGATGCCCGCGGGCAACGCTGGGTCAAAGGACTCGAGATTCTTGAAACGGCGAAACATGGGATCCCAGCCGAATGACTGGTCGTCGACAATGCGAGCCCATTCCGCGTAGTCATCCCGTGCGCCTCTACTGAAAACCCCGAAGTTGATGGCACTCGATCCACCAAGGCCTAGACCGCGGGAGTAATCGAGCTCTCGGCCCGCACAGTTAGCCTGGGGAGTCGTCTTATATCCCCAGTTCATATTGGGTCTCATGAAGGTCGTGAAACGCTGTCCACTAACGCGGAGGTCGCGGTCTGCGTTATCGCTTCCAGCTTCGATAAGTAATACAGACGGCTTCTTCGGCGAGCTAGCAAGGCCGGTAGCAACTGCACAGCCAGCAGGCCCCCCTTGGAATCATTAGCATTGTGAGTTTCCTTAAATTGAATATATCACCAATGGAAGGAAAGTTTCAAAGTACCTGCGAGCTCTAGTCTCGGGTACTGGACGGTGCTATCAACTAAACAAACTTACCTCCAACAACCACGAAATCGAATGTGTTTGATGTCATGATAACTGTGTACGGTTCTCGGTAGTCTAAGGATAAAGGAATCAGGAATGGTCTGTAGTCAAACCGCAAGAATTTATTTGGCTACTGGGGATAGCTTCAACTATTTTACGTATCGTATCCTATAATACTATTAAGTCGATCAATGATTACTGCAGTCTTAGTGAGGGGTAGATGGTCCAATCAAGAATGTCCTAAGGCATAATAAGATAAGTGTTATGCCGAGTCCTTGTAGGTCTGACATGCAGCTAGTCTGAATACGTCTACTTTCTCGCGGATTACTACTTTTTGCCAGGATTAGCAATGTAAGTGCTTGGTGTCGAGTCCGCTTTTGGGTCCTGGTCGGGTTTAATGATAGATAGTATGGCCTATTAACTACCTAGATGATTTCAACTAGTTTTAATCTGAGTTTCTGCCAACGTACCGTATATGACTACGTAACTAGACGTGAATTCTTCCGCTTAGGTCGAAGCTGTACACAGATTACGTATCCTTGCACCAGGTTATTGCATTACCTATCAATATATGCAGCGAACTAAGGACCATCACGCAGGGATCTGACTTTGCATAGATATTTAGACTGATGTAAAGGTTCCAAAACTCTAAGAATAGTTTTTAAAACTCGAGTTTATAACATACGACCTCGAAAGTTTTACTTAAAGTTCCCGCCTCAAGGTTTGGACTTCTGAAAATGATAGCCAAGACCCCTCATTTCTGGTATCCCAAAACATCCCCCGACAATTACATTTTTGGCCGAGGCCGGGGCCATGTACTTGTCGAAGTTCACTGTATGCATACAGCACGTTGAGCGCAACGCATCATGGAGGGCGGGGGCCACAAGCAGTGCGGATGAGAAACCCTGGATCTGGAACTTAATTGGGTGACCACACAGGGAACAGCACGCACGAACTCAAAAAGGAAACATCTATTTAGGTCGGCAACACTGCTCTTTTTTTTCTTCATGTTATTAGTTATTTCCACTAGATCAACTTGAAAGACGTTATTCTTTCTGCTTACTCTTGTAAAACCATGCTATTGTTACTGGAGCCCCCCTTTGCGGCTTACGGCCGGTCCTTGCTATGCACGCTTCTTCTAGCTTGGTATTGGGGTGCTGATCGGCGTCAAGAGGGTGGTGCCCGGCGGTATGCTTACGTGGTGGACGTCTCCCGTCGTCACTGATGCCGCTAAGAGGCCCGCTCGCGGACCTAAGTGGAGAATGGGATCGGCGCTGAGGCGCCGCCTCGGTCTAAGCACCCTCGTTGGGATTTCAAGTTCCCTAGCCCGGAGTTCATCCGCTTCTTCCCGCAGACCCTGTTTCAGGTTTGTTGACGCTAGGTTAGCCAAGCTGCCTAGCGTATCGGGATGATCGGTCCTCAGGTTCTTTCAAGGCTCCATCGCTCCCCAGAATAGCAATTCCGCTTCCCGGTATCGCTCATCATAGTAGAGTTACACTCCGTATTTCCGTAATAGATTAAGCTTGTATCGGTACCCGTCGTCTTCACCGGTAAGCCTTGACCTAGGCACGTAATATGCGGCATATACGACCCTATGTCACCTGTTATCATGACCAATGTCTCCTAGCACTTCTGTCAGTCATACAATGTCTCTACTGATCCAGTCGGGCAGCAGCCCTTCCTTGCGCAGCTACGACATCTCCCTTATCCGCCGGGAACTCGAAGTTGTGAAGATTCCACCCGATTCGCGCCATCGAAATGTGCGCGCCTTTACTGGAGATGGACTCCAAGTAGAGGGTGCGAAAGTCGACATCTTTAGCGTCCTGCCAACGCAGCATGGCTAACGCCGCCTCCGAGGTCTGCGAGGAAAAGGAGCGAATGTAAGCTTGCCTGTCCTTCAGGACGGTTAGGCTTGGGGCGAATCCAGCCGAGTGGTTCAGACAAAGGAAATGGGGAAGGCAAGCGGCTCTTGCGATTGGCACCAACGCTGCAAAGCCCCAGTCGATAACGCTGAAAAGTACTATTAGTTCTGCAAACACACAGCGGCGACGTTACTCACCATCTGATGTTGTACTTCTCGTCGACAATAATGTTACCCGGCTTTATATCGCCGTGATCCATGGCGAAAACGGTGCTATCTCGATCCCGGCCTAGTATCCGATGGAGCAGAGCTTGCTGGTCAAAGCAATCCTGTTCGGAAAGGTCGGGAATTCTCCCCTCTCGGACGCGTGCACGCCTGTTTTCTAGACGTCGTTCAAAAAAGGCTGTGGCAGTGGTAGAACCTAGCATAGCCAGTGAGAGTTGTTATTTACTACTGAAGCAGTTTGCATACCATTTTCTAGTGTACACGTTATTAAGGAATGCTGTATCGACGCTATCTGGGCAAGCAACGAATCCCGAAGTGGCTGCGGTGGGAAATTTTCGCCCCAACGCAGGGGGAAACCCTCGACCCAAGTCAAGACGATGAATGGGTGTTTGACCGGGTTAACGAACGTTAGGCTGGCGCCACGATATCTTGGAGACCAGCGGAACCCCTTTTCCTCTAGTGTCTGAAGAATGCGCACTTCGGTTTGAACTGTAGCAATCGTATTGTCGTGGTTGCGGTCATCCATAAGATGCAGCACGCGAACGGCTAGGCTCGCCTCGTCTTTGAAGCTGAGCTTAAAGATGCGACACTCGCCCCCGGCAAACTCTGCGTCCACGGATGGGACACTTCCGCCGATACCGAGCTGGGAAACGGCAGCTAAAATATTCTTTGGCTCGAGGTTTGGAGTCTCATATGAAGCCATTCTGTGAACGTGTGGGGGGGGGGGGGGGGGGGGGGGGGGGGATCAGATTATGAATGTGATGGAAGAGGTCAGTACTTTGAAAAGTGGAAGCAAGGAAGAGAAGAGAGAAGCCTCTAAACAGAACTTGTGAGGTGGGTGTCACAGAGGGCCCCTCGAGGCAGTCTATGGAAACCTCAAGCATAATGATCAACCCAAATGTCAACGTGACGAGCGGTGTCTAACGGCAAAATCCGCTAGAGTCAGCCCAGCCAGGGGGGGAAATGGTCTTGGCGAATAAATCACGTAACTGATTCACACAGATCGCGGTGACTTGACAAAGGGATCATATGATTAGATAGGAAGGGTACGAACAGCGAGAATGAAAGCAACGGCGCCGAAATATGCCTGTATTTGACCGCAGGGCCTCCACGGATCGCAATGTCCTCCCTACCTATGGCACCCGTGGAGGCCTAGGCCCTGACCATTGATTGAAAACCCCGAGAGCACGCCACAAGACACGACGTGTTTACGGACGACGGCATCACCACCTGCAGTATTCGACTCTAGGCCAGCTCTACGAAGTGCGACGACCGAGGTCAAACAATCCCCATTGGCACACCATCAATAACAGCCCGGACAGACTCGTCACCTGTAGCCCGAAAAGGACTGGTCCCCCCTTCGACGCGCGACATTGTCAACGAGCTTCGCGCAGATGCCCTCACGCCTAGTAATCTGACAAATTTAACCGAGTGGAGCATTAGACAACGTGGAGCGGAACCTGGGCCAGTGCTGCGGATGGCGACGCTGGTCGACAAACAGTCACATAAGTAGGAACCTGGCATGCAACAATACCTAGACACGTTTATGAAACACGCGGGTCTAGGGGGTATGGGCAGACAAATGGACGAAGCCAATGATTGGAGACTGAAGGTATGCGGAACCATACATGGCTTTTTGCACCAACAGAGCCGGGACACAAGGTTACGGAAGAGGAGTCTAGACTCTAGAGAAACAATAAGGAGAGTTCTTCAGTTTACAGATAGCGGATCATTCTTCTTCAACGGAAGCGCGCGACACCTCAGCGGCGGACAGTTGGGGACAGCTGGTCCTGTTCCAACAGCGGGGCGCAGTGGGGCGTCGCGGTTCATCCTCAGCGCGTTGGCTTAGGTTAGGTACCTAAGGGACTATCTGAGTGGAACATTAAGTAGGTACTTAGGTACCTATATACATATGTACTACACTTGTTACCATGTAGACAAGTTAAAGTCTCTCTCTGCATACTAGATCAAGGAATCAGCGGGCATGGTTCTACGATCATAACGGCAAAAAATCGCTTCTTAGTGTCACGAACCTGCCTACGGGAACTCCCCCAATGGGAAACCATCCGTCAAGAGCACATTGGCCTGGGCTGAGGAAATAAAGTGGAATTGGTTCAATCTGCTCAAACGAGTTACAAGGAAACTCCATCTTTAACTTCAACACCATAGTCTGTTGAAGACATGGGTTGCCTGGAAATATGCCAGCTACAGTGTCGCTCAGGTCATCCTCATACTCTCCCCCCGACAGCCAACTCGAGATCCCTCGGCAAACTACACCTTCTGCGACTCCCTGTGCCCAATGTGTTTATGCTTATTGTCAGCCTCGTTGCATTTGCAAGTACATTTTCGCTCCCACAGAGGTGCAGAGAAGAACCAGATAGTGGAGAAGGCTTGTAAAACGGCCGGATACTGATGAAGTGTGAGCTAACTATTGATACGAGAAGAACGAATATTACATACGTCCTTGGGCTGGAGATTGATATTGGCCCTGCCCTCGGTGAATTCACAAGAACCATCAAATTCATCTCCCGGGTATCGAGCCAATCCGAAGACATGGGTCAAGCCACGCAGGCTGAGTTCGGTCTTAAGTTTGGCGATAAACTCTAAGTCTTTGTTGGTGAAATCACTGTCCTGCGTCTCTGAGTAATGGAACTCCGTCGGTCTCAAGAGCCCTTCGTTGTCAAAGGCCCACATGGCTGGTTGGGGCTCCTTCATTCCAGGAACCTTGCCTGACCAAGGGGTTGTGGTACCCCTGTACTCGACCAGCTTTTCGGTGGATTCTAGATCAAAGTGACGATGCATCATGGCCAGACCGAACCTTCGGTCCATGCCGTTATCGACAAAGAAGTCTTTGAGCCGTTCGACGTGGTTCTGGCCATCCACATTGACAAAACGGGCGTGTGCGGCCTCGATTGACGGAAGACTGTGGAAGTGGTCATTCGAGTAGGAAGCAACAGTGGCGGCCATTGTGGCGGTGAAGATAGACGAAATAGTTGTCAAGTTCTGAAAAAATTGCAGAATGTGAACCGTTGGCCTGGGGATTCGTGGTGTAGGAGGCAAACCCGCCCTTAAATACTCTAGAAGGCCCAGTAAAAGAGTGTGCTCATTTGAAGGTCTCGAGGCCTCTGTCACGATCCAGACTAGGACCCGGGCTACCAGTGGCCACATACATCTGTCCTTGAAGGTACAAGACAGAGAGGCTTTCTGTATATAGATATCGCTTGCCTTGAGGTAGCAGTTGGGGATCCTCGTGTGTTAACAAGTACTTAGGACCTACCTATACATCATCATCCGTATCTGAAGGGCCGAGACAGCTTTTCTGGGCGCTGGGGGCGCCAAAATCGCACTTCTGGAAGTAGGTAGACGGCGTCATAGATGTGATAGTAGCTTGGGGGACACTGCTCGGCCCAGTCAACCGCGATAGGATCAGCAGGCTGCAAAGGCAGCAGTATAATTCGGATGTTGGTGCAATCTGTAGGTTGTTACGACTCGCAAGTTAGCACAACTCGCATAGTATTGCAACTCGCATGTTGTTGCCGCCAAGCTCTGTTGAGAGCTTCAACGGGAAAAGGGGGAGTGTGCATTATTTGACTTGGCACCTTAAGCAGCAACAATTGATAGCTCATATGTCACAGCAAGGCTAAAAATTGAGGAGGTCTGGAACACAGAGCCTAGTTTAGAGGCGTTGGCAGCAGAAGAGGGGTTAATCCCGCAACCTCTGCATGGGGCAGTGGAGAGCTGTGTTACATAGGTGGCTTGTTCAAGCCTGTCACGGAACTAAACCTAATAGAGGGCTGCACGGGCCTCAGCCTGCCCTATATAAGCTAACCAGATAGATTAAGCCTACGTAGATAGAACTTCCCTCCTTGTGCAATAACAATAAATCATTCCTGGCATCACCAGCAGTACGAACTGTGACAAAGCCTCACAACCTAGCTTAACTAACCTGTTAGCTTGACAAAACATGACTAATTTAACCGAACTAACTGGTTTAACTAGTTTTGTAGTTCTATTTAAGCCGGCAGGGTGGTTAAATTAATCAGGTTAGTTAAATTAATTAGATCAGTTAGTTCGGTTAACTAATATGTGTCATACGGCCAAAACTGCTAAAACGGCCAGCAAGGCCGCTAGGTTTATTTGGGAACCAACAAATGTATGTCGCTTTATATATAAAATAATTGGCTAAAGCAGAGTTATAAAAACTTGCACTTAAACTTAACAATAACGTAAAAAAACTAATAAGTTTTAAACCTAGCGGTTAAGCTTTTAATATATAAATATAAATAAAAATTAATTTTTTTTTAAAAAAAAAAAAAATTATAATTTTTATAAACTTTTTAAAACTTTTAAAAAATTATTATAAATATAAACTTTTATATTTTTATTTTAAGTTTTATTATATAAGCTTTTATTATAAATAATTTTTTATTTATTTAAAAACTATTTTAAAATATTTATACTATTTTATAAATTTATAAGCTTATTTATTTTATATAATTATTTATATAATTATATATTTTTTATTAGCTATTATTAATAATAAATATTTTTTATTATTTTTATTTATATTTATTTTTATATTAGCTTTTATTATTAATAATAAATTATATTTTTTAATAAAAAAAACTATTTTTTTTATAATAAATATTTTTGTTATTATTTTTATTAAGTTTAATAATAATAATAAAAATAACTTTAATAAATTAAAAAAAAAAGTTTAATAAAAAAAACATAAAAAACAAAAAAAAAAATTTTAAGCTAAAATTTATTTTTTAAAATTTTTTTAAAAAACTTTTATTTAATAAAAATAATATTACTTTTAAAAATAATTTAAAAAAAACTAACGCTAATTTAAAATTAAAACAATTAAATTTTAATTTAAAAAACTTATTTAATATTTTTTTTATTTATATATATATTTTTTTTTTTATTTAAAAAAAATTATTATAGTTTTATAACTTTATTAAAAAACTATAAAATAAATATAAATAGCTAAAAAACTATTATAAATTTTTAATATTTAATAAATAATTTATTATATTTAAACTAAAAAATTATTTAATATTATATTAATTTTTTTTTAGCTATTTTTATTAAAGTTTTTTTTAGTTAATAAAGTTTTTATATTAATAAACTATATTAAATTTTTTTAATAAATATAATAAATTTATTAATATTATTAAAAACTTTTTATATAGTTTTTAATTAATATTAATATAAATAATATAAAATAAACTTTTAAGCTTTAATAAAAAAATAACTTTTTTATTTTTTATAATTTTTAAAATTTTAATAATATATTAGTTTTATTTAATATAAATATTAAAATAACTAATATTATTATTAAAAATTTTTTTTATTAACTTTTTAATATTAATAATTAAATATAAAATATTTATTATTTAATATAAATTTTAGTTAAAAAATAAAAAACTTTAAAATTAATTAAAAATAAAATTTAAAAAAATATATTAAAAAATAATTTAAATATATAATATTTTAAAAAGTTTATATATATAATATTTAAAGTTTATAAATATTTAAATAGTTTATTTTTAAAAATATATTTTAAAAATTAGTTTAAAGTTTTTTTTAAAATATATAAAAAATAATTATATATTTTATTAATAATATTAAATAAAAAACTA
>JAJKKK010000156.1:12500-15000 GCA_022432375.1 Nemania sp. FL0031
CTTACGGCTCCCAAGAGGAGGCGTCCGACCCGGTAGCGCACAATGGCAACCACCGAGGGCGTACCTCCCGATACTCAGTATAAGTCTTAGCCAGAGGCCAGTAATACACAGAGCCCAAACAGAGCCGCCGAGGCGAGAAACACGCCCGACAGCCACTGCGCATCCTAGATGGCGAGCGCTACAAAGAGCCCTCCTAGGGGGGTTGACGCCTGTTGAGCCCGCTCACTAGCGAGTAGCCTCTCAAACAAAGTTAAACAAGCCAACAAGCATCCTGCAAATAAGGAACCCACAGAGACCTAAGTGCCCTAACCAGAGAGTAAATAGGTCCGCACGCTATAGCTTACGAAATAGCACACCCGATAGTAACAGCAGTGTGTGCTAGGCCTCCCACAAGTAGCGACAGCGATGGCTAGAGGTACTATGATTCCCGAAAGCCACCAAAGTCGCAGCGACAGCGTTAGCTAGAGGTACTATGATTCCCGAAAGCCACTAAAGTCGCAGCGACAGCGATGGCTAGAGGTACTATGATTCCCGAAAGCCACTAAAGTCACCGCAGTTAGGTACCGCCTGCCCACTAAGTCCACTGAAACCCACGGGGGAAATGCGCTACCGTCTGGGCTCGCACCCAGACAATCGACTCATTTCATATACCCACCGACCCCACTTGGGTCCAAAACACGGCCCAGAGGCTTCCCATCCACAATGTCAGTTTCCGAAAAAAGATTTGTATGGCAGATCTGCCAAGACGACTCACGAAACCGCATTTCCCCCAAGTTCTGTAGAGCTTAAGGAATCCAACGCAGGGAAACTTCCCGACCCATTTCCCATACAAAATCCCACCTAGAGCTCTCACCCACTAACTCCCAGGCCCTCACCCACTAACTCCCAGGCCCTCACCCACTAACTCCCAGGCCCTCACCCACTAACTCGCTACCACACACACCCTAAGACCGCTAAAAACCACCACATAGGGGCCAACTACCAAACCTTCCCTAGGGCCTTTTTTCGCAAAGTTAAGCACTCTGCAGGTGGTCCCCGACCGGAGGGGGGAAATCGATCTTGCAACCCACATTCCTCAACGGCTACGCATCGCACACTGGTGCAACCAGTACCATTCGATAGCTTTTTCAATTGCGCATTGATTGATGCCGGTTGCACCTGTGTGGCTGTTGTTTTGGTGGATTGATGGCGGTTGCAGTGAGAGGTGTTAGCCACCGAGGCCGCCGCCCGGGTGGTCACGTGACTTACCCTAACGACCACTTACTCTAACGACTACTTACCCCAAAGACCTCACCCTGGAAAAGCCTACCCTGGAGGAGCCTACCCTGGAAGAGCCTACCCTGGAAGAGCCTACCCTGGAGGAGCCTACCCTGGAAGAGCCTACCCTGGAGGAGCCTACCCTGGAAGAGCCTACCCTGGAGGAGCCTACCCTGGAAGAGCCTACCCTGGAGGAGCCTACCCTGGAAGAGCCTACCCTGGAGGAGCCTACCCTGGAAGAGCCTACCCTGGAGGAGCCTACCCTGGAAGAGCCCACTTGAGAATTAATAAAACTTACATCGAAGAAAATAAAAAAGAATGAACAAAATATATATATATAATATAAACGTGGAAATAATAAAAACAAAAAATAATATTATTATACGATAAATAATAATTTAAGTATATATATATATTAAAAAACCTTGAAAAAAAAATTAAAATATATAAAACTAAGATAAAATTTATTATATAATGGTATAACTTTTATTAAAATGTTTAATATATTACGCCTGTTTTTTTTTATACTTAGTTATACATATATAATAAAGTAGTTAATAATAGTTATATAATTATATATTTTATTATATTATGGTTTACTTCTTATTAAGACGTCGAATGCGCGACGCTTGCCCTTTCCTTGCACCCAGTTATTTTTATACAATAAAGTCGGTCGTAGATATACAGTTATATATTTTATCATATAAAACTTTAAATTATTTTCAACATTATTTTCGAAAGTAATAGTTATTACAAGAAGCATATAACAAACATATAGCATAGTAAAATATATAAATGGAAAGTAAACTTTAAAATAAAGCTTTGCTAAAAAAAAAAAAAAGAAAAAAAAAAAATTCCATACTTTATATATAAAATATAAAACACTATATACATTATATTTAATACTAATTATTAAAATATTATAATTATAAAATTTAATTTATCATATAATCTTAACTTTACAAGTTTTATCCTAACAACTTACCCTGGAGGAGCCTACCCTGGAAGAGCCTACCCTGGAGGAGCCTACCCTGGAAGAGCCTACCCTGGAGGAGCCTACCCTGGAAGAGCCTACCCTGGAGGAGCCTACCCTGGAAGAGCCTACCCTGGAGGAGCCTACCCTGGAAGAGCCTACCCTGGAAGAGCACCACTGCCGCCCACCTAACATCTTTAGCTGGTCACTATCACTACGCCCGAAAAAATAGTTGCCCCCTTATTTGGGCTCTACCACCGCGCCGAAAAA
>JAJKKK010000157.1:0-18857 GCA_022432375.1 Nemania sp. FL0031
ACTAATAAATAAAGCTTAAATAGTTATATAATATAGCATTTTTTTTATAACTTAAGCTAAGCTTTAATAATTTTTTAATAAAAAATATAATTTAACTAATTAAAATTAAAATTAAAAAAATATTATAGCTAATTAATTAATTAGCAAAAATAACTAAAGCTATATATTATTGCAAATAAATTAAACAGTTTATTAAAAATATAACTATAGTTTTAATGTTTATATTTAAAGCTTAAAAAACTAAAAGCTAAAATATAAAAAATAATAAACAATATAAAAACTACTAAGTATAAAAAACTATATAAAAATATTTAAATTAGCAAAAATATAGCTTTTTATATTAGCTTAAACGTTAAAATTAAAATTGTATTAATTTTTTTTATTTATTTAATATATTAAAAAATTATTAATATAATATTTTTATTATTAATAAAAGCTTAATTAGTTTATATTAATTTAATATTATATTTTTTATAATTTTAATTTATAAAAAATTAATTTAAAAATATAATTTTATAATATTATTAAACTGCTAATTAAAAACTTTTATAGCTTTTTTTATTAATAGTTTATAAATAAGCTTTAATAGTTTAAAGCTTTTATAGCTTAGTATATATTAATAATTTTAAAATGTTTATTTGTTTATAAAAGTTTTTATAATTTTTTTTATTATTTTTAATAAAAAGTTTAGTATAAAAAACTATTAAAATTGCTAAAGCTATTAAAGCTGCTAAAAACTATTACTAGAACCGCTAAAAAAAGGTAATAGAATTTAAAAACGAGGGTTTTTTTGCCCCCAGGCGCAAAGGCCTCTAGTATTTTGTTCGTTAAAATCTGCATAACTACTAAAATGGCCCTACAATTAATACTTAAAACTACTTGTATTGCATGGAGACTTATAAACAGGAGCTCATAAACAGCTCCACGAAAAATCTGTGCTACCTTTTTTAATCTTACCCTATTATTACTTAAAGAGGTGCTTCTCGTCCAGAAGGCCGTCGCTTTCAGTTCGAAGATTGTACTCATCACTATTACAAGCCTAGTGGTGTCGGACCGCTGATGGCAAACCGGAATGGGGAGTACTAAAGGACAGTCAGGGAAGGTGGATGGGTTAGTGCGCACTCTTGTACCGAGTGTTCAACGCACACTGCGCGTCATTCGACATAGACCGATCGTCTTTTAGAAAGGAAGCAAATTACGAGCTATCGAGTGAAGAGGCGGATCAACTCTGTTTACGGTATGAATGTTATGAATGTGTGTCGTGTAGTTAAGTCAAGGGAGGCTGAGTTGACCTAACACTCTACCACGTGTTAGATCAACATACATAGCACGTTGTATCCTTGTAAGGCTATGCCTTTTTGGCATGTATTAGTGTCGTAAAGCTAAAGCAACAATTTTTCTACGAATTAAGTAACCAAATATTATATCAGTTGAACAGGGTTTAAAGTTTTAGATGTTGAACAATAAAAAATCTTATATTTGAGAATTACCGCTTGCTTTTTTAAGAATTCCCATATGCCAGAGGCGCCTGTCGGTGCTTAGCGAGGTCTTCATAATCTCGGAGAATGTCCTTGCTTAAACTAACCGGCACGGCTAGTGGCTATTATTATATGAGTGGTTCTATAAGGTGCAAAGACCTACTATATAACCTTTTTACTTATAACATTAAATATTTAAGCATATTAAGCTTAAATATTACTTAAATTTAATGTGTATTTGCTTTTATTACTATTTTAGTTTTATATAATACTAAAATTATTAATAAACTATTATATTTAAACTAAATAAAGCAAGCTTTTATTTAATAAAATAGCACTATATAAAAATAACTTTAAAAGCATATTAAAAATGTTAGCTTTTAAACTTATGCTTAGTTAAACGTTAATAAAAAGTTTGCTTAACTTTTTTTTTTAGCTAATAAAAAATAACATAAATATTATAACTATAAAACTTTATACTTATATAATAATAAAATTTTATAATATTTAATAAAAATATATTTTTAAAATAAAATAATATAAAATAATTTATTAAGTAATAATATTATAAAAACATAAATAATTATAAAGTATAGCTTTTATTTTAAAAATTTAAAACAAGCTTAAATTAATAAATAAAATAAAAAAAAACTAGTTATATAAAAAACTTTATTATTATATATAGTATTTTTTTTTTTATAAATATAACTTTATTAAAAGTTTTTTTGTTTAATAGTATATTTGTTTATTTTATTTGTTTAGTTTATTATAATAAAATATATAAGCTTTATAAATATAAGCTTATTATATTTATTAGTTTTAGTTTTATAAACTTTATAAACGTTTATTTTATATATAATATATATATATTTTTTTAATTAAAATATAATTTTTTATATGTTTTGTTTTATTTTAGCTATTTTTAGCTTTTTTAATTAGCTTTTTTATAATTAGTTTATAATATTATTATTTTTTTAAGTTTATTATTTTTAATAAATAATATATTTTTTTTTATTTTTTTATTTTTATTATTTTTTTTTATTTTATAATATATTTAATTATATATTATATATTTATTTATAATAATATTATAATATTATAGCTTATATTAATTTAATAGTAATAGTTAAACTTTAGGTTTATTGCTACCTAAAGCAGTATATAAAAAAAAAACTATATTATAAAAAGCTTTAATAGCATATTTATAAGCTATATATAGTAAAAACTATTTAAACTAAGCTTTTTTTAAGTTTTTTAAAAAGATTAATAAGTATTAATTGTTTTATTATAGTGCTTTATATATAAAAAATAAATAGTTAAAAAGGTTTTTTTTTGCGTTTTATATATTAAATAATATGCTAATTTATATTAGCTATTAGCAGTTTGTATTTTTATATTAGTAATTTATTTGCAGTAATATTATATTTAGTAAAGCAATTAATAAAACAATAAAATAGCTAAATATAGTTATATTAATTATTAATAGCTATATATGTAATAATTTAGAACAAACTTACACTTAGTAGATTATATAACTATATATATAATAAAAAAATAACAGGACAATTGTACTATTAATAAGCTTTGTGTACTTTATTATGCATGTATATAACTGTATATATTTATATATAGCTGTAAGCCACTTTTATATTTTTTTTTTTTTTTTTTTTTTAGTTTAAAATTTTTGTTTATAGAATTAATAAATTAGTATTTTGCTATATAACGATTGTAATATTATTTTAAGCTTTAAAATTTATTTGCTAATAAGTGTTTAATTAAATATATATTTTTTATTATTTTATATAATTAATAAAATATAAATTAGTTATTTTAATAATTATAATTTTAACTTAATTATAATTATAATTTTTATTTTAATAATTATAATTTTAATTTTAACTATAACTATAACTTTAAATTTTATTAAACTTTATATTTAATTAATGCTTTAATATTAAATTATTTATAAAAAAAGCAATTTATAGCAGCTATAAACAATTTAAACAAATAACTAACAATTTATTTGTTTTTATTAAAACTAATAAAAAAAAGTTTTATAAAGCTTTAATTTTTAGCTACAAAAGCAAAAAAATTTAAATTAATATTGCTAATAATAACTTTAAAACAAAATAATTTAATAAAAATATTTTATTAATATTTACTAGTAAAAATAATATAATAAATTAAACTATTATTTAACTAGCGGCTAATAATAATAAAAAAAAAACTGGTTATAATATAAAATTATTTATTTTATAATAAAAAATTTAATAGTTATATAAGCTATTAGGCTAGTAAACTTTTGCTATAAAAAAATATATAAATAATATATTTTTAAAAAATGCTAATTTTGTTTTTTATGTTAAAAAAATAATTATATAGTTAGTATTTTAATTGCAAGCAATTTATAAAAATAAATAGCACTAATAATATAAAAATAAAACAAAAGCTAAAGCTAAATATTTAAATAAGTTTAGCAGTAATAAAAATAAGTTTAATATTTAAGTATATAAGCTAGCAAACAAATTTAAAAAAAATAAACTAATATTTTATAATAAAAAAAGCTAAATAAAATATTTATTATTTTAGCTAGAAAAAAAAGCTTTTTAATTAATTAAAACTTAATATTAGTTAACTTTATAACTTTTTAGCAATATAACTAAAATAATTTAAGCTTTAATTATTATTTATTATAATTTTAATTAAACTACTATTATTTAATAAGCTTTAAATAAATATTAATATAAACTTTTAAATAATTTTAATATTTATAATTTTATTTTAACTTTTAATAGCTTAGCTTAAAAAATAATAATGTTTAAGTTTAAATAGTTTTAACTATTATAAAAATATTTAAATATAAATTAAAGTGCTAAATTTTTTAAAGCTAGTATTAACTAAATAATATTTTATAAATAATTTTATAATAAAATAGCTAAAGCTGTTTATAATTATTAATATTTTTATTAATAAAGCTAAAAAAATAAAAATAAAGCTTTAGTAGCTTATTAAAATTAAAATAATAATAAAACTGTTTTAAAAAAACAAAATATTTTTTAAGCTATAAAAGTTAACTAAAACAGTAAAGTTAAAAAGTTAACTAAAAAACAAAAAAAAGTTTACTAAGCTAATAATATTTATTTTAGCTGTAGTAAAATAAGTTATATAGTAAAAAACTATTTAAAAAACTAAAATGTTGCTGCTATATTTATATAAACTTTGCTTAACAAAAAAAAGTTAAATAAAACTTTAAGTTTTAATAATTTAAAAAACTAAAAAAACTAGTAAAAAATTTTTTGCTAGTTTAATTATTTATTATAGCTAGCATAAATAGTTTAAAAAAATTACTTAAATTTATACTGCTTATATAAATATAAAATAATAAAAAAAACGTAATAAAATTTATTGCTTTATATAATATTAAAGCTTAAATTAATTTTTTAGTTAATTAAAGTTTAGCAAAAAAATTAAAATAACAAAAACAAACAAAAATAATCTAGCTAAAAAAGCTAATACTGCTAACTAACTATTATAAGTATATAGTTAAAAAAGTAAAAAAAATTTTAATTACTATATTAGTAGTAAATAATTAAAAGTTTTTTAACTAAAAGTTTAAAATTATAAAAATAACTTATAATATTACTATTAGCTTTTATTAGCTAATAGCTTAAAAAATGTTTTTTAACTATAAAAAAAAATTGCTAACTATTATTTAATTTAAAAAAAACTATTTAATTTTTAAATTATTTATAAAAATATTTTATAGCAAAAAACTAAAAGTGCTTAAATAAAAACTTAAATAACTAATAATTTAAAATAATTAAATAGTTATTAAATATTTAAAAAAAAGCTATTAAACTAACTTAAATTATAAGCAATAAAAAAAAATAAAGCTTTTTATTATATTAATTTTTATAAAATATATTAATTTTTATATAAAAAAAATAAAAAAAGTTATTAATATATAAGCTTTTTAAAAAAAAAACTAAAAAACTTTTAATAAACAGCTAATATTGTTTTTTGCTAACAAAAACTTTAAATATATTAAGTTAATAAAACAATTAATTTTAAAAAAGCTAGCTTATTTAAAAAACTTTTTTTTAAAAAAGCTTTTTATTAAATTATTATTATTAAAACTAAATTATAATATAATTTTAAAATTAAATAATAAGCTTTAAACAATTAGCTTTTTAAAATATTAAACTTTTATATAATATATATTATTAAAAAAAAAAAAAGTTAAAAAATTTTTTTAAATAAACTTTATTAAATTATATATAAACTTAAATATAGCTTTAGTTTTTTTTGCGCTAAAATTTTATTTTACTAAATAATAATTTTATATAAACTTTTAATAGCAAAATTAATTTTTAAAAAACTAATTAGTATAAACTTTTAATTTAAATAGTATTATATATAACTATTATAATATAATAATTTATTTAAAAATTAATATTATTTAAACTTTTAATTAATTAAAACTTACACTATAGTTTTATTATTTAATAATATTTTATATTTGCTTAAATATATATTAATAAAAAGTTTTACTATTTAATTTTAAAGTTAGATTAATTTAGTAGTAAAACTTTATTAATATTTAACTATATAAATTGCTTAACTAGTTTATTAATATATATATAAATAATATATTAATTTATTTAAACAAACAAAAAAATTATTAAAAGCAATATAAAAAAATAATTTTTTATTTAAACAAAATAAACCTATAAAAAAATATTAAAAAGTTTTGTTTTAATATTATTATAATAAACTATTTAAAAATAGTTTTAAAAGCTAGTAAAAATATTTAAATTAACTTTTATAAAATAAAAGCAATTATAAATTAAAAATTTAAAAACTTAAAAAGCTTAATATTTATTTAATTATTTTTAAAACTATATAACTTTATATAAACATTTATTTATTATGCTAGCAAAATAGTAAAACTTTTAAACTAATTGCTAAAAAAGTTAGCATTATAAAAACTAAAACTTAAACAGCAAAAAGCTTTTAAAACTTTAAAAAAACTAATAAGCACTACTTTAGTAATTATATTTTTTAAACTTAATATAAAAACCTAAGTTAAAATAAACGCTTTAAAAAATATTACTAAAAGTATTATTTAGCAAAAATAAAAAAATAAAAAATAAAAGCTTATAAACTACTTTTTTAAAATAATAATAGCGTTTAAAAAAATTTATTTTATATAAAACTAAAAACTATTAGTAGTAGTTTAAACTTTAAAATATTATTATTTTAAATTAATAAATATAAAATTTTAAATAATTATTAATTATTAAATATTAATTTACTAGTTTATAAAAAAAATATTATTTATTTAATAAATAAAGTAAGTAAATTTTTTAAATAACTTTAATATTATTTTTTAATACTAACTAAATAAAAAAAATATAATTATAAACGTACTGTTTTATAAAATTGTTAATTTTTTAATAATAAAAGTTAAAAAAAAACAAAAATATATATTTGTTTTAATTAAACTAAAATAAATTAAAAGTTTAATTATATTAATAAAAGTTACTAAAATAATTAAAAAACTAAATATTAACTTTGCTTTATAAAAAGCTAATTTAGTAAACTTAATTATTTAAAAAAATAAACAATAAAAGCTTAAAAATTATAAAAACAAATTATAAATGTTTAAGCTAAATTAAAACAAAAAAATTTTTTTACGAACTATTTTATTATAAAAAGCATATAAATTAGTTTTAATAGTATACTAAAATTAAAATAAGCTTATTAAAGCTATAAAAAAAACTTATTATTAGCTTTTTTTAAAATATAATATATATTATTATATAAATAATTATTATAGTTATTATAAAAATAAACAACTAAAAAATAAAACTTTAAAGTTATTATATTTTATATTAGTATTTTAAAATGTTTAAAAATATATAATAATAAATAGCAAAAATATACTATTAAATAAGCATAAATATAACTATATATAAACATTTATTAATAAGTTTAATAAAATAATTATAACTTTATTAAAATATAAAATAAATATAGCAAAAATTTTTATTGCTTAATATTATTACTTAATATACTAATTTTTTAAAATATTTAAAGTATAGTTTTTAAATAATGCAAAACTTTTTATTTTTAAGTTTATAAAAATATTAAACTATTTAACCGGTATAAAATATAAGTAAAAAAGTATTTATTATTTTTAAATATAAAAAATAATTAAAAAAACAAATTATAATTTAAATTAAAAACTATAATTTTATATTAACAAATATTAAAATAACTAAAGTATTTATTTATTAGCTTTAAACTTTATATATAATGCTTTATAGTATTTAATAATTAATATAGCTTTAATAAAAATAGCTATAAAAATTAAGCCGAAAAACTATTTAACTACTAACGTTATAAAAAAAATATTTAATAATAAGCAAGCAAAAAAAGCAGCTAAACTAATAAAACAAACAAAAAAAGTTTAAAAAATAGCTTATTAAGCAATTATAATAGCTTAAAAAAAACAAAAATTATAAGCAAACAAAAAATATAAGCCTATAAACTTTACTATAACTAATAAAGTTTTTTTAAGCAAAAAAAGCTTATTTATAATAGTATTAACTATATAATTAAATTTATAATTTATAAAACTATTTATTATATTAAAGCAATATAAATATAATTATATATTAAATATATTTAATATTTATAAAAAAAAAAACTTATTTTATGCTAACTAACTATAAAAAGCAAGCAATAATTTATTACTTTAATAAATATAAAAAAAATTACTATTTAAAAAAATTAATAGCAAACTTAAATATAAAGTTAATTAAATAAAAAAAGCTAAAATATTTAGCTGTTTTAAAAAATTATAATATTAAATTTTATAAAAAAGTTATAACTTTAATAATATTTAATATTTAGCTAGCAATTTTAAAAACATGCTTATAGCTTTAAATAAGTTTTATTAAAAACGTTTAAAAAAACTTAAATTTTTAATACGCTTATAAAAATAAATATATATAGCTATTATAAATAAATTTGCTAAAAACTATAAAAATAATAATTACGTTAAAAAATTTAGCATTAAAAAGCTAAAAATATATTGCTATAAATAATAAACTTTAATTTAGCTTTTAACTAAAGTTTTAGTTTTAATAAAAAGTAATATAATAATTTAAAACAAATTTATATTTAGTAAATTATATAACTATATATATAATAAAAAAATAATAAAACAATTGCGCTATTAATAAGCTTTGTATATTTTACTACGTACGTATATAACTATATATATTTATATATAGCTGCAGGCTATTTTTGTATTTTTTTTTTTTTTTTTTTTTAGTTTAGAATTTTCGTTTATAGAATTAATAGACTAGTATTTTGCTATATGATAATTGTGATAATATATATTGTTAAATAGCTATATTAATTATTTGCTAATAGCTATTTGTAGCTGCTAGTATATAGTTATTAGTAATTAGTTATATAAAAAAAGCTGCATTATATATAGCTTATATAGTTTGCTTTTTTTTTATATAAAAAAATTATTGCTTATTTTTTTGCTTATATGCTAAACTTTAGCTTAGCTATTTAATTATAGTTTATTTACTTGCTTAAATAAATAGCTTATATTAATTTAATTATTTGTTTAAATTTTAATATATTTTTTTTTTATTTTTATTATTAAACTTAAAGTTTATTTTATTATACTTTTGTTTTTAACAAATAAGTTTACAAAATAAGTAAAACAAAAGTTACTTATAGTTTTTAATTTTTTGCTACTATTATTATAACCTAATTAAAAAATGCTTTTTTTTTATTTAAGATTAATATGCTAATATATCTTTTACTTTTTTGCTTACTTATTTACTTTTTTACCTATTTATTTACCTATTTACTTAGTTTTAAATATAAATAGCAATATTAGCAAAAAAATCTAACAAACGTAACGCGCGTTTATATTTAGATTAGCTTAATACAAAAGTTAAAATAACACTATATATTTGTACTTTTAAAAAAATTAAAATAGCTTTTAAAAAACTAATTAATTTAGCTAACAATATTCTTAAAAAAATAGCCTAGCAAGCTAAAAAATTGTTTAATATAATAGTAATAACAGTTAAAAAATATAGCTAGTACTAATAACAATAAAACAAAACAAAAAACAAAATAATTTTATATAGTTTAAAACTTTTATTATAGTTATTTTTAAAATCTATTTAAATAATTATATAATATTTATACCAAGTTTATATTCTAGCTATATTCTAGCTATATTCCAGTATATTACAGCTGTATTTTAATATATGCTAGCTATATTTTAGTATATGCTAGCTATATTTTAATATATGCTAGCTATATTTTAATATATGTTAGCTATATTTTAATATATTCTAGTTATTTTATATTATTTTAGTATTTAGTTTACTATTATTTTAATATTTAGTTTACTATTATTTTAGTATATTTTAATATATATTTTAGGTTTATTTTAATTAGCTATAGCCGCTAAAACTTTTAAAAATTATGCAAGGTTTTTGCTAATATAATAATAAATACTAATATACTATTAATTAGCAAATAGTAAAATATTAATTAGCAGGTAGTAAAATATTAATTAGCAAGTAGTAAAGTAATATAGTTAATAATAAACCTAAAGTATATAGAATGTTATAATAATAAAATACAATAATAGTTAGTTAGAAAGTAATAAAGTGTTAGTTAGGTTAAAAGGTAGTATAACAAGTAAAAAAAGCATAAAAACAAAGGTTTTTTTGCCCTTAGGCGCAAGGGCCTTTAGTATTTTAGCTAGTTTTAAAAAATATTAATTTTATATAAAAATATATTATTTTTATAATATTTTTAACTTAACTTTTTAAAAATATAATTATTTAATAACTAAAAAAAATAAGTTAAATAAAGCTAAAAAAAAAGCTTATAAATAACTTTATATTTTTATTAGTTATTTATTTTATTTAAATAAACAAAAAAATTTTTTAAAAAAATATAACGTTAAAATAATTTATTATAATATTAAAAATATTAAAATAATAAAAAAGCTTATTTATTTAAAAAAAAAAGCAAAATTATTTAATAAATAAATAAAACTATTTATTTTTTATTGCTAATTTTTAATTTAACTAGTTTATATTAAATTTTTTTTTTATTTAAATAAATAATTTTATTTTTTTAACTTTAATTAGTTTAATAGTTAAACTTTAAGTTTTATTGCTACTTAAAATAGTATATAAAAAGAAAACTATATTATAGAAAGCTTTATAGCATATTTATAAGCTATATATAGTAAAAACTATTTAAACTTAAGCTTTTTTTAAGTTTTTAAAAAAAGTAATAAGTATTAATTGCTTTATTGCAGCGCTTTATATAAAAAACAGGTGGTTAAAAATGCTTTATTATGTTTTATATATTAAATAATATGTTAATTTATGCTAGCTGTTAACAGCCTATATTTTTATATTAGCGGCCTATTTATAGCTATATTATGTTTAGCAAAAGCAATTAGCAGGGTAATAAAATAGCTAATATATAATAAATTAGTTATTAGTAGCTATACATATTGCTAAAAGCTATATTAATAGCTGTTAGCAACTATATATAGCTGCTAATATATAATAATAGGTAATTAATTATATAAAAAAAGTTAAGCTATATATAGTTTGTATAGCTTGTTTTTTTTTTTGTATAAAAAAGTTATTGTTTATTTTTTTGTTTGCTTGTTAAGCTTTAGCTTAGCTATTTGGTTGCAGTTTATTTATTTGCTTAAGTAAAACTTTAATTAGTTTAAATATTATTAATAAAAATATTTTATTTTTTATATAATATTTTATAAATATTTTTTAAGTTTTTATATATTTTTTAAATATTTATATTTTTTTTTTATTAAATATTTTATTAAAGTTTTATTTTAATATATATTTAATATTTTTTTAATTTTATATTTATTAATATTTAGTTTTATTTTTAGTTTTATTTTTAATATAATATTATTTAATGTTTTTTTAAATAATAATATATAAAAAACTAAATATATTTTTATTTTTTTTAATAATAAAAGTTTATAATTAATTATTAAAATTATTTTATTAATTTTAAATAGTTTAATTTGTTTATAATTAAATTTTTTGTTTAGTTTTTTAGTTTTAATATTTTATTATAAAAAATAAACTTTATTTTTTTTTTTTAAAATTAGCTTTAATAATTTTTAATTATTTTAGTAATTTTTTATTTTATATTATAAAAATTATAGTTTTTATTATAGTTTTTTTTATAATTTTATAATATTTTTTATTTATATAATTATTTTAAATATTATAGTTTTATTATATAATATTTTTTTATTTAAATTAAATTTATAATTTGCTTTAAATAATAATATATTTATTGTTTTATTATTTAATATATTATAAATATATTTTATTATTAATAATAGTTTTATTTAATTGTTTTATTTTTTATTTATATAATATTATAAATATTGCTTTTGTTTTTAACAAATAAGTTTACAAAATAAATAAAATAAAAGTTACCTATAGTTTTTAATTTTTTGCTGCTATTATTATAACCTAATTAAAAAACGCTTTTTTTTTATTTAAAACGTTAGTATAAATTTTTTTTTTCTATTATGCTTTATTAAATTAAAACAAGCCTATTTTATTTAAAAATAGTATGCTTACTTATTTGCTTTTATACTTTTATACCTACTTTTATACCTTTATACTTTTATACCTACCTACTTACTTTTATACCTATTTATTTACTTTTATACCTACCTACCTACTTTTATACCTACTTTTATACCTATTTACCTACTTTTATACCTACTTTTATATTTACCTACCTACTTTTATACCTACTTTTATACCTGCTTACTTATTTTTATACCTATTTACCCTTTTTTTTTCCTACATACCTTTTTTTTTTTTTTTTATATACCTTTTTTTTTTTTTTTTATATACTATTCTTTTTTTATATATACTTTTTTTTTTTTTATATATTTATTTTCTAATATTTATTTATTATTTTCTATTTATAAAATAATATATATATATAAACTAATACTTTAATACTTTAGCATAAGTATAAATATCCTATTATTAAAACTTTAAAAATATTTACTTTAATAAACAATAATAACTTTAACTATATAGCCTATATAAGTAAATAGCTTGCTAGCTTGCTTACTTATATAAACTATGTAAAAATTTTGCAAATTTTAAAAAATATAAGTATATATTTTATATTTAACTATTTAGCAGTTTTTGCTAAACATACTTATAGCTATTAACTTAAATATTTTAATCTATAAGCTTTGCTAAACGTGCCTGCAGCTTTTAAACTAAATATTTTAATCTATAAGCTTGACTAAACATATTTATAACTTTTAAACTAAATATTTTAATTTATAGGCTTTACTAAACATGCTTATAACTGCTAAACCAAATATTTTAATTTATAAATATATTAGTTATACTAACTTTAAGCATATAAATTATATAGTAAATAATTTAGCAAGTTAATAATTAAATTAAAAAAATATATATATATATACTATTTTTATAAAACTTTTTTACTTTTATATAACTATTAACCTTAATAAAAAACAACCTAACAAAATAAAAAAACTTTAAAAATAACTAAGCAAAATAAAAAAACCTTAAAAATAACTAAGCAAAATAAAAAAACTTAAAAAATAACTTAGCAAAGCAAAAAAACCTAAAAAACAAATTAATAGTTTATTTTTTTAAAGCTTTAAATATATATAATTAAAATTAAAAAAAAAAGCATATATTTTAAATTTATTTTAATATTTATTTTAATATTTATTTTAGCTTTATTTTAATGTTTATTTTAGCTTTATTTTAATATATTTTAATGTTTAATTAGCAAATTATTTATATAACATTTATTTTAATTATAATTTTAAACTATTAAAGTATTTTAACTACTTATAATAAAAGCTAAATAAAATATTAAATTGTTTATATACTTTTTACTTAAAACTTAATTTAATATAGTACAACTTGCTATTAAAACTATATAAAGCTACGTTTATTTTAGTAGCTTTAACTAAAAAAAGTTAAAAAATAATAACAAAATAAAAATAAAAGCTTTTTTGCTTTTAGTTATAAAAGCCTTTAATATTTTAATATTTAATTTAATTTTTTTATTTAATTATTTATTTTTAAATAATATATTATTAATATATTATATTTTATTTTTAAAGCTTTTATAAATAATTAATAATATTTAAATATTATAATATATTTTTAATTAATAATAATTTTTTTTAAATATTTATATTTATTAAAAATATATTAATTAATTATATAAGCTAGTTTTTTTCTACCTAAGCAAATAAATAAACTATAACTAAATAGCTAAGCTAAAAGCTTAGTATGCAAGCAGAAAAATAAGCAATAATTTTTTTGCACGAAAAAAAAGTAAGCTATATATAAGCTATATATAGCTTAGCTTTTTTTATATAACCGATTATTTATAACTATATATTAGCAGCTGCAAACAGCTGCTAATAGCTATTAGTATAGCTTTTAATAGTATATATAGCTGCTAACAATTAAATTATTATATATTAGCTATTTTATTGCTTTGCTAATTGTTTTGCCGGGCATAATATAGCTATAAACAGGTTGCTAATGCAAAAATATAGGCCGCTAATAGCTAGCAAAATATTAGTACGTTAGTTAACCTGCAGGGTGCAAAAAAGCATTTTTAACTATCTATATATTATATTATAGCGCTATAATAAAACAATTTAGCATTTATTATTTTTTTTAAAAACTTAAAAAAAATTTAAGTTTAAATAGTTTTTATTATATATAGCTTATAAATATGTTATAAAGTTTTTTATAATATAGTTTTTTTTTTATATATTATTTTAAGTAGTAATAAAACTTAAAAATTAACTATTATTATATAAGCTAGTTTTTTTATTAATATAATTTTTTTATATAATATAAATAGTTTATATTTAGTTAATTTATTTATAATAATTAAAATAAAATTATATATTATTTTTATTATTAGTTTTTTAAATATTAATAATTTAATAATAAAATTAAAAATAATTATTTTTTATATTTTATTTAATATTTTTATTAGCTAAAATAGTTTATATAGTTTATATTTTATTATTTTAGTTTTTTTATATTTATTATATTTTTATAGTATTTTTTTTATAATTTTTTATATTTTAAAAAAATTATATGTTTTTTTTAGTTATATAAATATTTTAAATTATTTTTAATATTTTAATAATATATTTTTATATATTTTTTTAACTAATTTTTTTTATAACTTTAATAATATATATTTTTTTTATTATATATTTTTTATTTTATTAAAACTATTTTAGCTATTTAATAGTTAAACTTTAAGTTTATTACTGCTTAAAGCAGTATATAAAAAAAAAAACTATATTATAAAAAGCTTTAGCAGCATATTTATAGGCTATATATAGTAAAAACTATTTAAACTAAGCTTTTTTTAGGTTTTTTAAAAAAATTAATAAATATTAATTATTTTGTTATAATACTTTATATATAAAAAACAAATAGTTAAAAAGTTTTTTTTGTACTTTATATATTAAATAATATACTAATTTATATTAGCTATTAGTAGCTTATATTTTTATGTTAGTAGCTTGTTTATAGCAGTATTATACCTAGCAAAACAATTAATAAAGCAGTAAAGTAGCTAAATATAGTTATATTAGTTATTAGTAGCTGCATATACTGCTAAGCGGCTATACTAATTGTTTGTTAGCAGCTATTTGTAGCTGCTAATATATAGTTATTAATAATTGGTTATATAAAAAAAGCTGTATTATATATAGCTTATATAGCTTGTTTTTTTTTTATGCAAAAAGGTTGTTGTTTACTTTTTTGTTTATATGCTAAGCTTTAGTTTAGTTATTTGGTTATAGTTTATTTACTTGCTTAAGTAAACTATTTTAGCTATTTATTATATTTAATTATTAATATTAATATTTATTATAATAAATATATATATTTTATTGTTTTTTTTATAATAAAATTTAGTTTTTTTTTTGTTTTTTTTTTAAATAATTATTTTTTTTGCTAAAAATATTTATTTTTATATTTTTTTTTTTAATATAATAAATTTTAAAATAAAATTATAATAAAAACTTTGTTTATTTAATTTATTATTTATTAAAAATTTTTATAATTATAAATATAATAAAGTTTTTATAGTTTAAAAATATTTTAATTAGTTTTTTTGTTTTAATTAAATAATATTTTTATTATTTAAATGTTTTTATTATTATTATTAACTTTTTGTTATAAATTTAATAGTTTATTTTAAATTTTAAAAATTTTTTTAAAAAAAAACTATTAAATATAGTTTTTTATTTTTATTTTTTTAGTTTAATTATTTGTTTATTGCTTTATTATTAATATTAACTTTAATTTTATAATTTTTATTTAAGTTTAATAATTATAATATTAAGTTTTTTAATATTAATTATTTAATTTTATTAAATAAAGCTTGTTTTTTATATTTTTATTAAAATTTTTTTATATTTTTTATTAAGTTTATAAATACTATTATATATTTATTAAATTTTATAATTAATAGTTTTATATAATTAGTAAATTTAATAAATAATTAAATATTTTTTATATTTTTTAATATTAGTTAATTTTTAATTATTTTTATTTTAAATTTTTAAATATATATTTATTTTAATATAATAATAAATTTTAAAAAATTTATTTTTTGCTTATAAAATTTGCTTTTTTTTAAATAAACTTTTAATTTTATATTTTTAAATGTTTTAAAAAATTTTTATATATATTTTTTATATTTTTTAATTATTTTTAAATAAATTAAAATATTATTTAAATATATTATTATAAACTAATTAATAAATTTTTATAATATATTTATAATTATAGCTTAAAAGCTTATAAATATATTAATAAACTTAAAAAATATTATTAAATATTTATATAATTTATATAATATTTTAAAAGCTATTTTTTATTTATTATTTTTTATAATTTTAATTTAATAATAAACTTTTAATAAATTTAATATAATAAACTATTTTATTTTATATAATTTATTTTTAAAATTATTAATTTTAAATAAAAGTTTTTTATTTTTTTATATAACTAAAGGCCTTTATAGCTAGGGGCAAAAAAGCCTTCGTTTTTATGTTTTTTTACTTTTTTTATGCTTTTTTTTTTTTTTGTAGTTTTAGTAGCAGGTTATTTTTAGCAGTTTTAATAGCTATAGCCGGCTAAAATAAGCGTAAAATATATACTAAAATATACTAAAATAATAGTAAACTAAATATTAAAATAATAGTAAAATAAATATTAAAATAATATAAAATAACTAAAATATACTAAAATATAGCTAGTATATATTAAAATATAGCTAATATATACTAAAATATAGCTAGTATATATTAAAATATAGCTATAATATATTAGAATATAGCTAGAATATAAACTTTTTTTTTTTATTTTTTTTTTTTATTTAACTTTTTTTAAAGTGCTAGTAGTATTATATGTAGCTTTTAATAAGCAAAATTATAAATTAGATTAGCTTGCGATAATTTTAACTAAAAAGTTATAAAAGCTTTACTATTATATTAAAAATATACTATTAATAATATATTTTATAGCGCTAGTAGTGCTATATATAGCTTTTAGCAAATAAAATTATAAGTTAAATTAGCTTGCAATATAAATTATATAGCTATATTATTTTACTAAGCAAATTTTTTAAAAGCTATACTAAAAATTAAAAATATTTTTAACTTAATTAAAAAATTAAAAAATTTTATAAACCGCTTAAATATTATATATATTAGCTTACTATATTAAATTTTTTTATCGGTATATATAAAATTAAGCAAAAATAATAACGCTAATATTATTGTTTTTTTTGCTTATAAAAAAATTTTAAAAATATACTAAACGTTTTTTAAAAAGCTATTTTTTAAAAAGTTTTAGCTTATTTTTTGTTTGTTGTAAAACTTATGCTTATAAATAAAAAAGTAAGTAAGCAAGCAAAAAAATAAAAAATATTAGCATATTATTTCTAAATAAAAAAAATGTATTTTTTAATTAAGCTATAATAATAGCAATAGAAAATTAAAAACTATAGGTAACTTTTGTTTTACTTATTTTGTAAACTTATTTGTTAAAAACGAAAGCATTAAATTAAAATATTAATAATTTATATATAATTTTTATTTAAATTTTTTATTTTTTTTTAGCTTTTTAAATATTTATAATAATAATAATTTTATTAATAAAACTAATTTATATATAAATTTTTTATAGGCTTTAGTTTATTTATAGTTATTTAATAATTTATATTTTATATACTACAATATAATTAAATGTTTATTGCTAATTAACTAACCTAGCTTTTTATTAAGCTACAATTTGTTAATTAGCTAAAGCTAAAACGCTAAAAATAGCTTTTTTTTTTAGTACTAAACTTATATTCTTTTGTTTATATAATAATAACGCTTTTTAATTAAGCTTTAAACAGTTAGCTATTAAGCTATTTAGCTTATTGTTATATAATAAATCGATCGCGCTATTAGCGTTTAACTACGCTTTAAATTTATATACTAGTCGATTTTTTAAAGTATTTTAATAAAAACTTTTTTTTTAATTTTTGCAAACTTAACTTTTTTTATTACATTTTAGTTTATTTTAGCTTTTTAGTTTATTTTAAGTTTTATTATAGCTTTATTAAATTTTATATATTTAAAATTGTTTAAATATATTAATATATATATAACAAAAAAATCAAGCTTTTTATTGCAGTTAAATTTATTTATATTTTAAATATTAAAACTTTTAATTGCTTTTAATAATTTAAAAATAGTTTTAGCTAAAACTTTGCTTTAAAAGCTTATGATAATTATTAATAATAATAGTAATAATAATAGGTTTTTTTTTTAAAGCTAAAATAATACTTAAAAAAGCTATTAAAAAAAACTTTTTTATTAGTTATTATAAAACATATAATAATAATAAAAGTGTAGTTATAATAATAGCAATAAAAAAATAAAAAAAATAATTGCTTTATAAACAAAGTTTTTTATTTATTTTTTATTTTTATAGTTAGTATTTTTATTTAAATTTAAATATATATAGCATATTAAATAAAGTTTAGTTAATAAGCTTAAAATAGTTATTTTTTTGCTACTTTTTTAATTAAAATTTAAGAATTAAACATATAATAAAAAAAAGTTTAGCTTAATATATATACTAAGTTTATTTTATATTAACTTTAGTGTTTTGCTTTAGTATAATAAACTTATTTATATTATAGCTAAAAATTTAAAAC
>JAJKKK010000158.1:0-18176 GCA_022432375.1 Nemania sp. FL0031
TTTATGTTTAATATACTATACTTACTAATATTTAATAAAAATAAAATATTAAAAATATATTATATAATATAGCAACAAATTAAAACAAACAAAAGTAATATAATATATTTAATAATTTATATATATAATAATTATTAAACAATAATAAAAAAAAAATTATTAGCGCTATTTAAATATTTAAAATATATAAATATAACTATTATAAATATAAAAAAACTAATAGTAATAATATAACATTTATTAATATAATTAGTTTTAATTAAAAAAAAATAACAATAAATTATTATTATATATTTAATAATAACTAAAAATATATATATTATAAAATATTATATTTATTAATACTATTTATTATTATTATTTGTTATTAATATTAGTTATATATAAATCGTAATAGTATAAGCTTATATAAATATATTATATATAAAAAAAAAAAAAAAAAATTAATTTATAGTTTATGCAGGGCGCAATAAGGCACCTCCACCACCTGTCCCCTATATAGGGCGCTGCAACAGGGCAATTCGGCACTTACCACCCCCCCTGGAGACCTGGAGGAGGCCTAGGTTTAGGTGGTTTTCACTATATACAGCCTGTAAATGCGCCGTAGGGCTCCCTGTAATATAGTTTCCTTCCTACGTACCACTTTAGGCAGCAATAAACCCGAAGTTTAACCATTAATTAATTTATAGTTTTAACTTTATTAAAGCTATAAATTAAAAGTTTTTAGCAAAAATTAAACTTATGTTTTTTAGAAAATTTTAAATGTTTTTTTATTATATTATAAAAGTTTATTATTAATATAATAATAATAAAATTATTTATATAAACTTTAAATAATAAAGCTAAAATATATAATATTATTGTTTTTATACTTTTTTTTTATTATAAGTTATAAACATTAATATAATTTGCTAATTAATTAGTTTTTAAAAAGTTAAATATAAAAAAATTATATTAAAAGCTTTTATTTTAAAAGTAAAAAACTTTTTTTTTTTTTTTTTTTTTTTTTTTTTTTTAGTTTTTTTTTTCAATATTACAAAAACTATTGCGAACTTAAAAATAGCTAGCTATTTTAGCATATAAGCTATTATATATTTTTTATTTTTACTATTATAGTTTTATATAAGCTTATATATAAATAATAATATATAATAAAAAAATAATATATTATTTTAAATTTTTTAATAAGCTTAATATGTAATTTTTAAAGCTATTTTTTTATAATATAATATATAAATAAAATTTAAAATATTTAAAATAATTTATAATAAATATTATAAAATTAACTTTTAATTATTATATATAATTAAAATAATAAATATTAATATATATTTTAATATATAATAAAAAATTTTTGTTTGTTTTTTATTTTATAATTATAGTTAGTTAAATTATAGCTATTTTATTTTTAATAATAAATATATTTTTATTATAATATTTTAATAATTAATATAAATAATTAATATTAATTATTAAAATAGTTTAATTAAAAGCTTTAAAATATTTTTAAATTTTAATAGCTTAATATTAATTTAAAAATAATAAATATAATATTAAATTTATTTAATAATATTTATAAGCTTAAATAAATCGGTTAAATTATTAAACAGTAATAAAATTTATTATAATAAACTAAAATATTACTAAAAAAATAACAGCTTAAATATTATAATTTATATAATATAAATATTAATATATATATAAGTTTTAAATATTTATTAATATATAAAAAGCTTTAATTGCTATTTTTAAAAAGTAAACATTTATATATAAAAAGTTTTTTTGTTTTATACTTTAAAAAAGAAAAATATAAATATATATAGCTTTATTTTAATAAAAGCTTTAATAATAAGCTAGTTAATTAATATATATTATTTTTTTGCTTTAGTTTTAATTATACTTATTATAAAATTTTTAAAAAATTTAAATTATAAAAAAGCTTTAAAAACTATAAATTTACTTATATATTTATACTTAAGCTAATTAATATAATAATTAATTTAAAATAAAATATACTAATTTTATGCTTTATTATTAATTATAAAAAAAAAAAAACAATAGTATAAAAAATAAATATATTATAATTATAATTTTATAAGCTTATTTAATACTAAAAAAAAAAAAAGCTTTTATATATATATAAACTAATATAAATTTTGCTACTTTTTATTTTTTATATTTATATTTAAACTTAAAAATTAAACTAATTATTATAAACTATTTAAATATTAAAAATTTAAAGCTTAACTTATTAATATATATATAAATAAATATAAAGCTTTATTAAGCAAACATTAAAATTAAACTATATAATAGTTTAGTTTTTATTTTTTTTTTATTTTATACTATTTTAAGTTTATATGTTAATTAAAGTTTTTTGCTAATTATATTTTAAAAATGCTATTTATATTAGCAGTTTTACTATAAAAAATAAATAAGCTATTTTTTAGTTTATAAAAAATATTATATATTATTTTATTAAAAATATATAATAGTTATTATATATTAATTATTAACTTAATATAAATATTATAAGCGCTATAAAAGCTATAATAAAATATTGCTTTAAATGCTTTTTTTATTTAGTATTTTTTTTTATTTTCTAATAAATTTATTTGTTTTTATTATGTTTAAACTATTTAGTAGTTTAAATATAACTATTTAAATTAATATTATTATTAAAACTAATAATAGCTAAAATTAGCTAAACTTTTTGCTTATAAATTTATTTAATAGTTAAACTTTAGGTTTATTGCTGCTTAAAATAATATATAAAAAAAAAAACTATATTATAAAAAGCTTTAACGGCATATTTATAAAGCTATATATAATAAAAACTACTTAAACTTAAGCCTTTTTTAAGTTTTTTAAAAAAAGTAGTAAAGTTTAATTGCTTTATTATAGCTTTATACTATATATATAAACAAGTAATTAAAAAGTTTTTTTTATGCTTTATATATTAAATAATATGCTAATTTATATTAGTTATTAGCAGCCTATATTTTTGCGTTAGCAGCTTATTTATATTAATATTATGCTTAATAAAACAATTAACAAAGCAATAAAATAGCCGTACACAATAAGTTTTAGTTGTTAGCAGCTATATATATTGCTAAAAAGCTATACTAATAGCTGCTTAGTAGCTATTTGTAGCTACTAGTATATAGTTATTAATAATTGGTTATATAAGCAAAAAGCTTAGCTATATATAGCTTATATATAGTTTGCTTTTTATTTTTATATAAAAAGGTTGTTGCTTACTTTTTTGCTTATATACTAAGCTTTTAGTTTAGCTATTTAGTTGTAGTTTATTTATTTGCTTAAATAAAGCTTATAAATTTATTTAAAAATAATTTTATTTATTAATAAAAACTAAATTAATAAATATAGCTTAAAATATAAAATTGCTTTTATTATTTGTTATTTTTATATTTTAATTTTTTGCTTTATTTTTTTTATTTAATAATTATATATAATTGCTATAAAATTAAACTATAATATTTTTATAAAATTATATATTTTTTTGCTTTTTAATAATTATTTAAGTTAATATTTAGTTTAAGTTTATTAATATTTTTTTATATTTATAAAAAAAAAAACTTAGCTATAAACTAATAAAATAATATAAGTTTTAAGCTTAACTAATATATTTAAAATATTAAATAATATTATAAAAATATTTATTATATTTAAAAAGCATTAAATTTTAACGCTTAAAATACTAATTAAAAAATTAAAGTTAATAATATAAACTGTTTATAATATAATAATTTATTAAAATATATTATTAAATATTAATCTTGTTTTATTGTAGGTTAAAGTTAACTATAGAACATACGTTTTAACTTAGTAAAAATTGTCCATTTTTTTTCACTTTGGTTTACATGCACCTAATTAAATTGCTATATTTTGTATTGCTATTTCTGTAATTATTTTCTCTATAAATATATATTTAATAAAAACGCTAGGTTATATATTGCTATTTTTGTAAATAATATCTTTATTAATATACACCTAATAAAAACGCTAGACTTTATATTGCTATTTTTACAAGTAATTATTTTACTTATTTATACTTAATTAAAAAGCTAAATTATATATTACTATTTTTGCTAGTACTAAGCCTATATATATATACTTAATTAAAACGCTAAGTTATATATCACTATTTTTACAAGTAATTATTATACTTATATTTATTACTAAAATAAGTAAAAATATATTTTATTAAAAAATATATTATATTATTAGTTAAGTTATTTTACTAAAGTTTATTTTAGCTAAACTATATTATTATTAGTTTAATATAATTAAACTTTTTAGCTACTATTTATTAAGCTATATAAACAATTAATTAACTATATTTAACACTTAATAAAAATTAAATACTAACATTTTATTTTAAATATTATTGTTTTATATAACAATTTTTAGTATTAAAATAAAATAATAATATATTTTATATATTATAAGTAAAATAAAAACATAAAAAAAACAAACTATTATTACACTATTAAAACCTATAGTATAAAGTTAGTTTATTTATAAAAGTATATTTTTTTTGCTTTAAAGCAATATAATTTTAAAGTAGCATTATAACCTGCTAGCTATAACTACTTAAATAATTAAAGCTTAAGCTTTTTAAGTTTGTTATAATAAACCTTATATGCTATTTAGTTATAGCTATAAACCTATACAATTATATAATGCTTTTTATATAAAAAGTACAAAACTATTTTTAAGTGCTATATTTTAACAAGCTTAGTTTTAATTTTTATATTTAATTATTTTATTTTATAAATATTATTATAGTATTTTTAATAATATACTTAAAAAATAATACTAAAATAGCAATTTATATTTTTTATAATTAAATAATAATAAAATAAAATAATTAGTTGTTTATATAATTAAATTAATATATTATACTAAAAATAAAATAAGCAAAATTTTTAATATTTTATTTTTTAAATATAAATGTTTTAATTTTTAATTTATATATTTATATTTAACAATAAAAATATAGTTTAAATATTAACTTTAGTAAAGTTTTTTTTTATATTAACTATAATTTATTTTTATTATATATATTATATTATTTTATATAATATAACAATAAAAATAAAATATAAAAAAATTTGATGGTTGATGGTTAATTTTCGGGTTTATTGCTGCCTAAAGCGGTACGTAGGGAGGAAACTATATTACAGGGAGCCCTAACGGCATATTTATAGGCTGTATATAGTGAAAACCACCTAAACCTAGGCTTTCTTCAGGTCTTCCAGGGGGGGTGGTAAGGTCCGATTGCTTTGTTGCAGCGCCCTACATATAGGGGACAGGTGGTTGGAGGGGTCCTTTTTGCGCCCTGCATGTTGGATGACGCGCCAATTTATGCCAGCTGTCGGCGGCCCGTATTTCTGCGTTGGCGGCCCGTTTGCGGCAGTGTTGCGCCCGGCGAGGCAATTGGCAGGGCGGTAAAGTGGCCGATACACGATAAGTCAGTTGTTGGCAGCTGCGCATACTGCTAAGGAGCCGTATCAATGGCCGCCTGGCGGCTGTTTGCAGCTGCTAGTATACAGTGGTCGGTAATCGGTTACGTAAGAGGGGCTAAGCCACATGTGGCTTGTGTGTGGCTTGCCCCCCCTCTGTGCAAGAGGGTTGTCGCCTACCCTTCTGCTTGCGTGCCAAGCCTTCGGCTTAGCTATTTGGTTGCAGTTTATCTACTTGCCCAGGTGGAAAATATAAAAAAATTTAAATATTTTATTTTTTATTTTTATTAAAAACTATAGTTATAATACTAAAAATATACTATAAAAAATAATTTTTATTATATTTAAAAAAAATAAACAAGTAGTAATATTTATTTAACATAACTATTTTTTTAAGCAATATTTTTTTTAAAAAAAACTATTTTAATAACTAATATAAATTTATTAATATATAATTTTTTTAACTACATTAAAAAAATAAAATAAATAATTTAAAAAATTATAATAAAAACTAACAATATAAAAATAAGCTTTAAAAATAAAATATTTATGCAGTAAAATAAAATGTTTACTATACTTTTAATTCTTAAAAATTTAATTAAATTTTTATTAAAAAATTAAATATTATAACTAAATAAAAATACTTAAAACTTATATAACGTTTTAAATTTTATATATAATAAACTAATAACTATAAAATAAATAATTTAGTTTTTTACGTTACAATCTACCTTTTTGTTATTTTTTTACACATCGAAATCTAGGTTAAAAAAAACAACTCTAAAGCAAATATATAAAAATTAGCAACTTTATATATTTATTTCTACAATAGCAAAAATATTTTATTTTTAATATTTATACTATATTATAATAAACTATATTTTTAAACAATTTAAATTAATACAAGTTTTAACTTTAATAAAACAAATAACTATAATATATTTTATTTATATTTAATATTATTTATTTGTTTATAATAGTAAGTTATAATTATTTATAAAATTTATAATAAAACAAATTTAAAATATATAATTTATATTATTTATTATATATATTAAACTAAAGTATTTATTAAAAAATAGTAAAATTTAGCAAAAAATCTTTATTTTTTTTATTTTAATAAAAGCAAACGTAATAACTAAATTATATATTACTTAATATTATATTTAACTTTATTTTATTTTTATTTAATTATTTAAAAAATAAAATATTTTAAATTTAAAATATTTTATTTTTTACTTTTATTTATTAATTTTTAAATTTATAAATAAATATTATTTAAAATTTTATAAATTTATTTTATATTAAAAAAAACTTTTAATTAACTTTTATATTTAAACATTAAAGTTTTAATATTAAATTAAATAATTAATATATTTTTTATATATTTGTTTATTAATAAAAATATTATTTAAGCTTAAATAAAAAAAATAACATATTTTTATTATTATATTTATATATAATAAAAAAAAGCTTTAAAAATAAAATATTCTTATAATAAAATAAAATATTTATTATACTTTCGATTTTTAAAAATTTAACTAAATTTTTACTAAAAAATTAAGTATTATAACTAAATAAAAAATACTTAAAACTTAAATAACGCTTTAAATTTTATATATATTAAATTAATAGCTATAAAATAAATTTGGTATAAACATTTTTATTGCTAATAAATAAACAATTTTTAAATTAAAATAAACTTTTTTTAAAACAAAAAAATAATAATAATAATATATATATAACTAACTTAATAAAATAATATTTTTGCTTAAAATAAAAATTTTTTTTTTTTTTTTTTAGTATAAATAGGTCGAAATATTATTTACTATTGCTGGTTACTTATTTTGTACTTTATTGCCCTACATATAATATAAAATATAATTAAGATTTTTTTATTAAATTTTTAACTTTTATTTAAACAGTACTTGGTTTTTTGCGTTATAATTTACTTTTTTGTTATTTTTTTACATATTAAAATTTAAGTTAAAAAAAACAATTCTAGCTAAAAATTAGCATCTTTATATATTTATTTCTACCGTAATATAAATATTTTATTTTTAACGCTTCTATTATATTTTAATAAACTATAGTTTTATAATAGTTTAAATTAATATAAGTTTTATTAAATAATAAACATTTAATAATAATATGCTTTATTTATATTAAATATTATTTATATGTTTATAGTATTAAGTTATAATTATTTTAAATTTTTTAATAAAATAAGTATAAAATATATTTTTAATTATATAATTTAAAAGCAATTTTTTTTTTACTTTTATAAATATAAAATTTAAATTGCTTTTTATATATATAAAACTAAAATATACATTTAAAAATAGTATAATTTAACAAAAGTGTTTTTAATTTTTTATATTAATAAAATAAACATAATAACTATATTTTATATTATTTGCTATTATATTTAACTTTTTATTTTATTTATTTAATTATTTAAAAAATAAAATATTTTAAAATTTAAATATTTTATTTTTTATTTTTATTTATTTATTTTTAGCTTTATAATAGTAAAAAGCTACTTTTAACTATTTTATATTTATAAATAAATACTATTTAAAATTAAAAACTATAAAAAAACTAAATTTTTATAAATTTATATTATATTAAATAACATAATTAATTAACTTTTACGTTTAAAAACTAAAGTTTTAATATTAAATTATATACTTAATATATAATCTATATATTTAATTATTAATAAATATATTATTTAAGCTTAAATAAACAATTAAAATATTTTAATTGTTATATTTATATATAATAAAAAAAAGCTTTAAAAATAAAATATTTATATAATAAAATAAAATGTTTATTATACCTTTAATTTTTTAGAATTAAACTAGATCCTTACTAAGAAATTAAATATTTAAAGCAAATAAAAACCTCTTAAAACCGGTATAACCTTATAAATAATAAACTAATAACTATATAATAAATTTTATATAACTATTTTTATTGCTAATAAATAAACAACTTTAAATTAAAATATACTTTTTTTAAAAAAAAAAAAAATAATAGTAATATATATATAACTAACTTAATAAAGTAATATTTTTACTTAAAATAAAATAGGTTTTTTTTTTTTAGCTATAATTATTTTACTATAAAATATTTGCTATTGAAAACCTTTTTATAAAGCAATATACCCTAAAAAAATATTCTAAAAATTATTTGTATAAAAAATAAAAATAATAAGTATAATGCAACTAGCTTTCTGCAACTTAAGCCGAAAAAATAGTTAAAAAAAAATATATCTTAAAGCTAATAATCTAACTAATTTTATTGTTCGAATATAACTGCTAATAAAAAGCATTTATAGTTTATGCTTACTAATAAAAACGCTGCAGCTTAAATATAAAAAAAGGTTTTCTTAAAACTTATTAACAATTGTTTAATATATAAAAATTGCTACCTTTATATACTAATTTTTATAGTATAATTAATATTTTATTTTTAATGCTAAAATATTTAACTTTTATTATTAAACTTATTTTTATAAATAAAATTATTATTTAATAGCATAAAATATTTACTTATATAAACAACTATATAGCAATAACTATATATTTACAATTAACTTTATTGTATAAAAATAACTAAGTGCAAAAAAAAAAGCAAGCATTATATATTTAACATTTTAGTAAAAATTAATACATAATAATAGCATAAAATATATAATATTAAATTTTTATGTTATTTAGTTATAAAAACCGAGCTTAGTATTTTATTAAATAAGTTAAAATAAAAATAAATAAAAATAGTAAAATATAAATATTAAAAAAAACAAAATTAAAAATATAGTTTTATTAATATTTATAATTATAAATAAAATTATATTATTATTATACTTATATATACTTAAAAATTATAAATTTTAAACTTATAGTTTAAAATTATACCTTAAAAATAGTTTTATATATTAATATTTAATATTATATAGCTTTTTATAACAATTTTAAAAAATAAAATATTTAAAGTTTTAAATATTTTATTTCTTACTTTAATTTTATTTTTATATTACATTTTTTAAAAATTAAAATAATTTTAAATAACTTATATTTTTTAACTTTTTATTATAAATTTATACTATATAATATAAATTTTAATTACTTAAATTTTTTATATATAATTATAAAAATTTAAAAAAAATTAAATTTATATTTAAAAATAATAATAAAAATAATATAAAGTTTAATAGTTTAATAATAAAATATACGTAAAAAACAGTTAAAAATAAAATATGTTTTTTTTAAAAAACTTTATAAAATAACGTTTAAAATATTAATATATAATTAATTAATAACCACTATAATAAAAATTTAATTAATATTTTTATAAATATTGTATTAATTATTTATAAGCTAATTTTTTTTTTAAAAATTTACTTTTTTTAAATAAAAAAAAATAATAATTAATATACTAATTATTTAACTTTTTAAAATAATACTTTTGCTTAAAATAAAATAATTTTATTATTTTATTTATATATATATTTTAGCGTTATTTTACTTTTTTTTTTTTAATTCTTTTAATTATACTTTAAAATGTTTAGTACATCTGTACTAATTTTTACCTACGCTAGCTTAAAGCAGCTACTAATACTTTATCGCGTTATAAACAAAAACTAGCTATATTACAAAATAAAAACATAAAGCTATAGCAAAGTCAAAATTATACTATTAAATTTTCAGCCTCTAGTTAAAAAGCACCTAAAATAGCAGGCTTACAACCTAAGTTTATTTATTTTAACAATAAATAGCTTTAAAAAAATAAAGCAAATAATAAAAATATTACAAAAACATAAAAAAACAAAGCTTAAAATTGTAAAGTTCTACTTAAGCAAAACTTTATAATCTTGTTTATTTAGGTTACTAAAGCAAATAAGCTTAGTTTTATTTGCTATATTAAATTATTTAAAAAAAAATTGTTTTAAAAAACCGCGGCTATTTAAGTTATTTATATATTACCGATATATAATTAATATTTTATTTTTAATACTAAAATTTTATAATTAATATTTACGCATTTTAATTATACTTACTTATATTAAAAAGTTTTTAAATTTATAAGTTTATAAAATATATAAAATTAATATATAATTTATAATTATATAATATAAATAAAAAAAAGTTTTAACTTAGTTATTTAAAATAAACTAAAACCTATTATTTTAATAATATAAACTTAATTTTTTAAATTAACTATAAACAATTAAATAATTAATAAAATTTTTAAAACTATTTAAATATATTATAATTAATATTATATTTTTATAAATAATAATAAATTTAACTTTATTTAGTTTAATAATAATAATATATATTTTAATTTTAAAATAAAAAATAAATAAAAAATAAAATATTTAAAGTTTTAAATATTTTATTTTTTATTTATTAAAACAACTAGCTAAACTGTAATTAAATATTTAAGCTTAAACTAAGTATTATTATTTTTATATATACTTAATAACTATAAAGCATAAGTTTATATTTTATTTTTTAAGGTTAAAAATTATTTTATATAATAATATTTAATATTATATAATTTTTTGCTTTTGTTTTTAGCGAATAAAGTACAAAATAAATAAAACAAAAGTTACCTATAGTTTTTAATTTTCTGCTACTATTATTATAACTTAATTAAAAAATGCTTTTTTTTTATTTAAAAATAATATACTAAAACTTTTTACTTTTTTGCTTACTTACTTTTTTTTTTGCTTACTTATTTATTTTTTTGCTTGCTTATCTGCTTAATAGCAAATAAATAAACAAGTTAAAAACTACTAACACTATTTTTATTCTAGATTATATTAAAAAACTAGCCGTTTAAACTATTAATATAAAAATCTATTTTTTTTTTTGTTTAAACTTTTACTTTTTGTAATATTTGCTATTTTAGTGCTATAAATATTTTAAAAAAGTATATTAATTTAAACTAAAAAAAAAACTAAGTACTAAAAATAATATTTATTTTTGTTTTTATATTTGTTAAATTTTAAACTAGCAAAACAAATTGCTTTATTTTTTTTTAATACTGCTTGCAGCAAAGCTTTAATAAAATGCTAAAAAATTTTTACTAGTATATTTTTTTTTATAATTAATTTTACTACTATTATTTTTATATTTTTTATTACTATAATATAAAAACAAAAAAAAACTTATTATTGCTGTAATTTTTTTATTAGTATTACTATTTATATTTAAAACTTAAACTTTTATTTTAACAAAAGCTATTAAAACTTTTTAGCTTAATAATATATTTTGCAGCGCTAATAGTATTATATATAGCTTTTAACAAGCAAAATTATAAATTAAATTAATTTGCAATATAAATTATATAGCCGTATTATTTTAATTGCTATATTTTACTATAAATTAACTAAAACAACTTAATTTATATATGCTAAATTAAAGTTTTGTTTTTTTTTTTAATTTAATTAAAAAGTTAAAAAATTTTACAAACTATTTAAATATTATTTTAAATAAAACTAAAAATTTCTATATATAATATTTAAATAAAGTTATAATATAAAATAAATTATATTTTTATTAGTTTTTGTTTTATGCTTTATAAGTATACCTAAAATAAAAGCTTAGTTATTTATTTTTGCTTTTGCTTTATATATAGCTATTAACTTTAACATTTAAATTATAAATATAACTAAACCGTTTAAATATTATATATATTAGTTTATTATACTAAGTATTTTTGCTAGTATATAATACTACTGTTTTTTTTGCTTATAAAAAAATCTTTAAAATATAGCAACCGCAAATTTCTACTAACATAATTAAAGTTTTATTGCTTTATTATAAATAGTTGCTTAAAGTTAAATATACCGTTAAATTATTAAAATAAAATCTTTTAAATATAACTATTATTAAAAAAAAAAAAGTTTATATTCTAGCTATATTTTAGCTATATTTTAGTAATATTTTAGCTATATTCTAGTTTATTTTAATATATTTTAATATATAATTTATTATTATTTTAATGTTTAATTTACTATTATTTTAATTTTTTTTAATATATAGTTTTATATTATTTTAGTATATTTAAATAAAAATTCTAGGTTTATTATAAATTTATAATAAAACTTAACAGCAAAAGCTTAAATATTTAATTATATTAAGCATTATAAACTAATAAAAAATATATACTTAGTTTATTTATTTGCAAATAATATTATTAATAAGCACATTTGCAAATTACAATATAAAAAAGCAAAAAAAATTAAAGCTATAATAATTAAAAAAAAAAAGCTAAAGCTATTGTTTAATAAAAAAAAATATCGGCTAAAGCCGCTAAAACTGCTAAAAATTACCTGCTACCAAAACTAAAAAGGGAAAAAAAAAAGGTAAAAAAAGTAAAAAAACATAAAAACAAAAGCTTTTTTGCTCTTAATCGCGGGGGCCTTTAGTATAAAAAATACTAAAAAATAAAATATTTAAAGTTTTTACATATTTTATTTCTTACTTTAATTCTATTTTAATATTATATTTTTTAAGTATTAAAAAAATAAAAATTAATTTATATATTTTTATATATTTTTTTTTAATAATAGCTAAATAATATAATTGTTATTTATATAAACAATTTTATATAATAATAAAATAAAATAAAAAAATTAAACTATATTTATATTTTAATAGATTTTTAATAACAATAAATTAATTATAATAATACTATAAAATTTTAATAGTAAACAAATAATAAATAATAGTTAAAAATAAAATATGTTTTTTTTAAAAAACGTAATAAAATAACCTTATAAATTTTAACAAATAATTAATTAATAATTTCTCTAATAATAATTCGATTAATATATTTATAAATATTTTATTAAATACTTATAAGCTATTTTTTTTTAATAATTTACTTTTTTTTAAAAAAAAAAAAAAATAATTAATATTTTAGTTATTTAACTTTTTAAAGTAATACTTTTACTTAAAATAAAATAATTATTTTTTTTTTTAACTATATATATATTATAAAGTTATTTAGCTTTATTTTTTTTTATTTTTTTAATTAAACTTTAAAGTTTTTATTAAAAAGTATAGCCTAGCTTAAATTACACTATTAAATTTTTAGCTTTTAATTAAAAAGCATTTAAACTAATAAGCTTATAATTTAGCCTGCTAGTTTAGCATAGCCAACCTAACTTACCGTTTATTTAGGTTACTAAAATAAAAGTTTTAGTTTTTTAAAAAAAACTGCTATTACAAAGCAAAACTAATCCTATATAAAAAATAGAACTAATTTTAATTTTTATATTAAATTATTTAAATATAAATTATTTTAAAAAAAATATGGCTATTTAAGTTATTTATATATTACTAATATATAATAAGTATTTTATTTCTAATATTAAAATTTTATAATTAATATTTAAGCAATTTAAATATATTTACTTATATTATAATATAATTAAATTTGTAAATTTAAAAAATATATACAAGCTAATATATAATATAAAACTTATATATATAAAATTTACTAAAACTATAGTATATAAAATAGCAAAATCTTAAGCTATTTAAAACTTTTTTTTAATATAAAATTATTTAATATTTAATTTATAATTGTATTATATAAATAAAAAACAATGTTTAACTTATTTATTTTAAAAGATTTAATATAATATTTTTTATAAATTAACAATATTTTATTTTTATAATATAAACTTAATATTAAAATTTAACTATAAAATATTAATAATTTAAAACAATTTATTTAAATATTTATATTTATAATATAAAAAAAAATAAAAAATTAGTAAAAAATAAAATATTCGAAGTTTTAAATATTTTATTTCTTATTTTTTTAAGCAAGTAGCTAAACTATAATTAAATAGCTAAGCCTAAACTTAGTATTAAAAAAGTAAGTAAACAATAAAACTAACCTTTTATTAACTATATATATACTACTATCTACATACAGCTGCTGTTAATAGTAAATACTACGCTTGCTACTTTGCTATTGCAACACTAAGTGTAGCATAATCGCACGGGCTAAAACAAAAAGCTATTATAGCCTATTGTAATAGTATAACTTACTTTAAATAGGTATAAACAAAAATCAACTTATAAAGTTTTATTATAATATAGTTTTTTATTTATTATAATTTAGCAATAATAAAATAAATAAACTATAAAATATTTTATTTTTTATTTTTTATAAATATTATTATTATATTATTTTTAAAATAAAAATAAAAAAAATAAAAAACTATATAATAAATATATATTAATATATTTATTAAACATAAGCTAAATATATATATATATAAACAATTATATTATATTAATTATATATATTATATTTTAAATAAACTATTATATTAAAATATAATAAAAAGCTTTAAAAATAAAATATAAATTGTTTTTAAATTTAATAATTTTATATTATTTTTTAAAAAAATAATTAATACATAATTAATTTTTATAATTAATTAAATAAGCTAGCTATAAACTTTTGCTTTATTATATATAAGCTATTTTTATTTTAAAATTTACTGTTTTTAATTTAAAAATAATTTATTTTAATTTAATATATAGCTAACTTTTTATAGTAATAATTTTTTTAAATTAAACTAATTTTTATTTTTTATTATAATAAATATTTTGCATTTATTAGATTTCTTTAAGTTACCTATATTTTTTATCCAACCTTTATAGCTACTAGTATTTTATAATTACCTTAACATATTTTTAGCTTTTTAAAAAACTATTAAGTAAATATTTTTGTGCACAGCAATAGCTAGTATATTTAGGTTTATTATTGTTAAAAATCTAACAGACTAGTTATTTAAAGTTTTCAATATATCTAAAAAATATACCTTTATATAGCAACAAATAATCTATAATATTCTAAGTGCACTTAAAAAACATATATTACTTTATATAGTATTTTTTATATTATAATGCATATTTTATTTCTAAAGCTAAAAATAGTTAATTTTATAATTAAAATATATTTTGTATTTTTTTAAAAACAATTATTAAACTTAATATTATAATAAAATATATATTTATAATTTTTAATTTAAAGTTTTTTTTTAAATTTATTTTTAAGTTTAGTTAATAATATAAAAAACTTTTATTATATAAAATTAATTATATTTATTTTAAAATATAATTTTAAAAAAGTTTATAAATATATTTTATTTTTGTAAACTTTTACTAATTTAAATAATACTTTTATAAAAGCTTTTTTTTAAAAAATATATATTAAATTTTAATTAAATAAAACTTTATTTAAATTAATTTTATATTAAAAAAAAGCTATAATAGTATATTTTTTTTAATTATAAAGTAAAATATATATTAAATTATATTATACTTTTTATATTTAAAAATAAAATATTTTAAGTTTTTTATATTTTATTTTTAAGCTTTTAATATTTAAAATATTACATTAGTTTTTATTTTAAATATATATATATAACTAAATTTTTAATTTTTAAATTATTATATTTTATACTTTTTAATTTATAATTTATTTATAGTTTTTTTAATTTAATAAATAAATAAATTATTTATATTATATGTTTTATTTTTAACTATTAAATTATTTTTTTTTTTTAATATTTATACTAGTATACTTCGTTTTTTATACTTTTATTTATTTATTTTAACTTTATTATTTTAAAATATTTTTTTAAAAATTTTTAATTACGTTTTTTTTACCTTTTTTTTATTAAATATATAAAGTATAAATGTTTTGCAATTTATATAAAACAGCCTTTTTAATGCTTTATATATTAGCAATACTATAATATAAACTATTATATATTAATTAACTTAACTTTTAAAATTAAACATTTTACTATTTTAGTTTAACTTTAGCATTTTTAGTATTATACTAAAACTTACTTTATAATAATATAATGCTTTTTACTAATACTAAATATAGTTAAAAAAAATAAAATAAAACATAAAAATAAAAGTAAACAGCGCTAAAATAAAAAGTTTTATAGTATTTTAACTAACTTTATATTATTTTTACTAAAAATAAAACCTTTAATATAAAACTATTTTTTGTTTTAAATTATATAAAGTTTTTTTAACCTAACAATATAACTTTATATTTGCTTAATTATAAAATATAAACGAATTATTAATATATAACTAGATTTTAATTTTGTTAGCTTTTATTACAAAACTTTACAAAAACTAGCTATTATAATTTAGCTAGTAGTTTTGCTATTTTTTATATTAACATTACATATGCTATTAGCTATAACACTTTAACTATAAATAACGCTAATTATAGTTTTATAATTGCAGTTAGCAATAGCTTTTGCTTACTTATAGCAAATAATAAACGGCAATTTATAAGCAATAACCTATTAAACTTGCTTGCTACTTTAAATTATATTAGTACTAATAATTATATTTTTATAAATAATATAAAAGCTTTAAATATTATAAGTAAAAATATAATAACTATAAATAGTTTATAGCATATATAGCTAAGTAAAAATATTAATAATGCTAATGTTATAAATAAAATATATTTCTATTTATTAAATATTATTTTTAAAAACCTACTAAATAAAAGTAATATAGCTATACCAAGCTTTATATTTATTTACTTACTAGCCGAACAGCTTAATATTTCTTACTATAACTAGCTTTTATAGCACTTTTTTATACTATTGCAGCAAAAATACAATTTAATATAAATTTAAATAAAAAACATATATAAGCTAAAATATTATTATAGTATATATTTTATATTTACTTTTTTATTTTTATTTTTATTAGTTTTTTAGTATAAATATAAAAGCATTTAATTGCTATTAAAAATAAAATATTTATAAAAATTAATTTTTTATTTTTAAAACATAAAACTATTACTATTAATTATTACCTAACATTAAATTATATTTATATAGTTTATAAAAAACTATATTTTATATATATATATATATATTTAAAAAACATTTAATTAATAAAATACTTTAAATAATAACTAATATAAGCTAAATAAATTAATATTAAAAATAATAACTTTAATATTAAAAAACAACTTTTAATAATATATTAAAACTTTTAATATAAATAATATAATAAACTTGTTAATATTATGCTTAAAGTTATAAAAGTTTAAACTAAATTTTTAATACTATTTATTAAATAATAACAAGCTTAAACTTTTTTTTTAGTTTATAAAAAATTTATTTAAATTATTTATTTAAAATTAACTTTTGGTTAATAAAAACTATAACATTAATAATTATATAATATAAATTTAATTGCTTAAAATATTATTAACTAATACTTTTTACCTGTTATATTTACTACTATTTACTACTATACTTTTTTAAAATATATACTACGCTTTAAAAAGCATAATATTTTATAAAACATACAATTTATATTTAGGGTTAGGGTTAGGGTTAGGGTTAGGGTTAGGGTTAGGGTTAGGGTTAGGGTTAGGGTTAGGGTTAGGTTAGGGTTAGGGTTAGGGTTAGGGTTAGGGTTAGGGTTAGGGTTAGGGTTAGGGTTAGGGTTAGGGTTAGGGTTAGGGTTAGGGTTAGGGTTAGGGTTAGGGTTAGGGTTAGGGTTAGGGTTAGGGTTAGGGTTAGGGTTAGGGTTAGGGTTAGGGTTAGGGTTAGGGTTAGGGTTAGGGTTAGGGTTAGGGTTAGGTTAGGTTAGG
>JAJKKK010000159.1:0-17861 GCA_022432375.1 Nemania sp. FL0031
AGTTTTAGTTATTTACCTTAACTAATTAATTACTTAATAAGTGACTAAGACTAAAATTAATTACTTAAGCAGGTAACTAAGACTAAAGTTAATTACTTACAACCTTAACTAAAGACTAATTATTTACTTTAACTAGTGACTAAAACTAAAACCTAAAAGGGTTAACTAAAGACTAAAACTAAAAACTAAGGACTAAAAATCACAACCTTGTTATTTAAGCAAGTAAATAAACTATAACTAAATAGCTAAGCTTAGGCTTAGCATGTAAGCAAAAAGGTAAGCAATAATTTTTCTACTATAAAAAAAAAGGGCAAGTTATATATAAGCTATATATAGCTTAACTCTTTTTTTATATAACCGATTATTAATAATTATATACTAGTAGCTATATATAGCTGCTAGTAAACAATTAGTATAGTTGTTTAGCAGTATATATAGCTACTAATAACTAAAATTTATTATATATAACTATTTTATTATTTTATTAATTATTTTGTTAAGCGTAATATTGCTATAAATAAGCCGCTAATATAAAAATATAAATTATTAATAGCTAGCATAAATTAATATATTATTTAATATATAAAGCGTAAAAAAAACTTTTTAACTATTTGTTTTTTATATATAAAGCGCTATAATAAAGCAATTAAACTTTATTATTTTTTTTAAAAAATTTAAAAAAAGCTTAGTTTAAATAGTTTTTATTATATATAGCTTATAAATATATTATAAGGCTTTTTATAATATAGTTTTTTTTTAAGTACTACTTTAAACAATAATAAACTTAAAGTTTAAATATTAAATATTAAATTTTAAAATATTATTATTTTAAATTAATAAATATTAAATATTAATTTATTAGTTAATAAAAAAAGTATTATTTATTTAATAAATAAAATAAGCAGATTTTTTATACAACTTTAATATTATTTTTTAATATTAACTAAATAAAAAAAATATAGTTATAAATATATTGTTTTATAAAACTGTTAACTTTTTAATAATAAAAGCTAAATAAAAATAAAAATATATATTTGTTTTAATTAAACTAAAATAAATTAAAAGTTTAATTATATTAGTAAAAATTATTAAAATAGTTAAAAAACTAAATGCTAATTTTATTTTTAAAAAAGCTAAGTTAATAAACTTGATTATTTAAAAAAATAAATAATAAAAGTTTAAAAATTATAAAAATAAATTATAAATATTTAAGTTAAATTAAAATAAAAAAGTTTTTTTATAAACTATTTTATTATAAAAAGCTTATAAATTTATTTTAATAATATATTAAAACTAAAATAAGCTTATTAAAATTTTTAAAAAAGCTTATTATTAGTTTTTTTTAAAATATAATATATATTATTATATAAATAACTGTTATAATTATTATAAAAACAAACAACTAAAAAATAAAACTTTAAAATTGCTATATTTTATATTAGTATTTTAAAATATTTAATATTTAAATTTTAGGTTTATTGTTGCTTAAAGTAATACTTAAAAAAAAAACTATATTATAAAAAGCTTTATAGTATATTTATAAGCTATATATAGTAAAAACTATTTAAACTAAACTTTTTTTAAGTTTTTTTAAAAAAGTAATAAAGTTTAATTGTTTTATTATAGCGCTTTATATAAAAAATAAATAGTTAAAAAGTTTTTTTTGCACTTTATATATTAAATAACGTGCTAATTTATATTAGCTATTAGCAGCTTATATTTTTGCATTAGTAGCTTATTTATAGCAATATTATGCTTAATAAAGCAATTAGCAAAACAGTAAAATAGCTAAATATAATAAATTAGTTGTTAATAACTATATATTTTGCTAAAAAGCTATATTAATAGCTGTTTAGCAGCTATTTATAACTATTAATATATAGTTATAAGTATATAATAATAAAGTTAAAATTAATAAAAAAAAAAGTAATAAGCTATAAATAGCTTATATATAGCTTGCTTTTTTTTGTAACAAAAAAAGGTTGTTTTTTACTATTTTAGCTTGCATGTTAAGCTAGGCTTAACTATTTAGTTATAGTTTAACTATTTGTTTAGGTGGCATATTTTAAAACATTTAAAAATATATAATAATAAATAATAAAAATATATTATTAAATAACTATAAATATAATTATATATAAGCTTTTATTAATAAGTTTAATAAAATAATAATAATTTTGCTTAAATATAAAATAAATATAGCAAAAATTTTTATTGCTTAATATTATTGCTTAATATATTAATTTTTTAAAATATTTAAAATATAGTTTTTAAATAATATAAAACTTTTTATTTTTAAGTTTATAAAAATACTAAACTATTTAACTAATATAAAATATAAGCAATAAAATATTTACTATTTTTAAATATAAAAAATAATTAAAAAAATAAATTATAACTTTAATTAAAAACTATAATTTTATATTAATAAATATTAAAATAACTAAAATATTTATTTATTAGCTTTAAACTTTATATATAATGCTTTATAATATTTAATGATTAATATAATATTAATAAAAATAATTATAAAAACTAAACTAAAAAACTATTTAGCTATTAACGTTATAATAAAAATATTTAATAATAAACAAGTAAAAAAAGCAGCTAAATTAATAAAACAAACAAAAAAAATTTAAAAAATAGCTTATTAAATAATTATAATAGCTTAAAAAAAGTAAAAATTATAAACTAACAAAAAATATAAGCTTATAAACTTTATTATAACTAATAAAGTTTTTTTAAATAAAAAAAGTTTATTTATAATAATATTAATTATATAATTAAACTTATAATTTATAAAACTATTTATTATATTAAAACAAAAAAAACATAATTATATATTAAATATGCTTAATATTTATTAAAAAAAGATTTATTTTATATTAACTAATTATAAAAAACAAGCAATAATTTATTACTTTAATAAATATAAAAAGCATTATTATTTAAAAAAATTAACAGCAAACTTAAATATAAAGTTAATTAAATAATAAAAGCTAAAATATTTAGCTACTTTAAACAATTATAATATTAAACTTTTTAAAAAAGCTATAATTTTAATAATATTTAATACTTAGCTAACAATTTTAAAAACGCATTAATAGCTTTAAATAAGTTTTATTAAAAACGTTTAAAAAAATTTAAACTTTTAGTACGTTTATAAAAATAAATATATATAACTATAATAAATAAATTTGCTAAAAACTATAAAAACAACAATTGTATTAAAAAATTTAGTATTAAAAAGCTAAAAATATATTATTATAAATAATAAACTTTAATTTAATTTTTAACTAAAGTTTTAGTTTTAATAGTTAAACTTTAGGTTTATTGCTATTTAAAACAATATATAAAAAAAAACCTATATTACAAAAAGCTTTAATAGTATATTTATAAAGTTATATATAGTAAAAACTACTTAAACCTAAGCTTTTTTTAAGTTTTTTAAAAAAAATAGTAAAGTTTAATTATTTTATTATAGCATTTTATATAAAAAACAAATAGTTAAAAAGTTTTTTTTGCGCTTTATATATTAAATAATACACTAATTTATACTAGCTATTAGCAGCTTATATTTTTATATTAGCAGCTTGTTTACATTAGTATTACGCCCGGCAAAACAATTAGCAAAGCAATAAAATAGCCAAATATAATAAATTAGTTATTAGCAGCTATATATACTGCTAAAAACTATACTAATAGCTATTAGCAGCTATTTGCAGCTGCTAGTATATAGTTATTAAAAATCGGTTATATAAAAAAAGCTAAGCTATATATAGCTTATATATAGCTTGCTTTTTTTTTTATACAAAAAAGTTGTTGCCTACTTTCTTATTTGCTTGCCAAGCTTTAGCTTAGCTATTTAGTTGCAGTTTATCCACTTGCCTAAGTAGATTAAAGTTTTAGTTTTAATAAAAAATAATATAACAATTTAAAATAAATTTATATTTAATAAATTATATTATTATATATATAATAAAAAAATAACAAAACAATTATACTATTAATAAACTTTATATATTTTATTATATATATAAATAACTATATATATTTATATATAGCTATAAGCTATTTTTATATTTTTTTTTTTTTTTTTTAGCTTAAAATTTTTGTTTATAAAATTAATAAACTAATATTTTACTATATAATAATAATAATAATAACTAAGTATAAAAAAAAAACAAATATTATATATTTAACGTTTTAATAAAAATTAAATTATTATTATTAAAGTTTATTATAAAATATTTATAAATTATAATATTAATTATAATTTTATTTAAAAAAAGCTTTATTAAAAAACTTATAATATTTTGCTAAATAAAAAAACTAATAAAGCTTTTTAAAAAATTAAAAAACTTTTTATAAAACTATATAATAATAACTATATATTTATAACCGATTTTATTATATAAAAATAACTAAGTATAAAAAAAAGCAAGCATTACATATTTAATATTTTAATAAAAATTAAACTATAATAAAAAAACTTTTTATAATAATAATTATATTTTATTATTAAAATAATCGGTTAAAAATATATATAAAAATAAATATATTTATTAAAATAGTATTAAATATATTATTTTAGCTATATAATATTAATTAGCAATTAGTTATATTATAGTTTATAGTTTAATTTTTATTAAAACGTTAAATATATAACGCTTGCTTTTTTTTTGCACCTAGTTATTTTTATATAATAAAATCGGTTATAAATATATAGTTATTACTATATAGTTATTTTACTATATAAATAATGCAAATATAATATAGATTTTTAACAACTTTACTAAAACTATCTTATATAGCTATTTATATAACAAGCGCAGCTTTAAACTTTTAGCTAACATATATGCCAAGCTAAACTTTTTTTTATTATATGCTTAATTGCTAAACTTTAGCAAAAAAAGTAGCAAAAAAGTAGCCGTTTTAAGCTTGCTAATTAAACTTTATTTAATATACTATATATATTTAAATTTAAATAAAAATATTATAAAAATAAAAAATAAACAAAAGTTTTGCTTATAAAGCAGTTATTTTTTTTATTTTTTATTGCTATTATTATAATATTTTTATTACTATTATACCTTTTATAATAATATTACTAATAACTAAAGTGTTTAAACTTAATAACTATAGCAAGTTTTTAAAGCAAAACTTTAGCTAAAACTATTTTTAAATTATTAAAAGCAATTAAAAATTTTAATATTTAAAATATTAATAAGTTTAATAATATTTATAAACGTTATTTTATAGTTATATATTTTTTTGCATATTTAAACAATTGCTAATATTTAAAATTTTATAAAGCTATAATAAAAACTAAAATAAACTAAAGCAAAATAAACTAACGTAAAACTAAAAATATTAAAAAAAAAGTTTTTATTAAAGCATTTTAAAAAGTTAACAAATATATAAATTGGTTAACTTATTATATAACAGTAAACTAAATAGCTTAATAGCTATAGCTTAAAATAAAAGCATAACAAAAGTATTTCTATAGCTGCTGTTTAAGGCTTAATTAAAAAGCGTTGTTGCTATGCGAAAAAAAAAGCTATTTTTAGCGTTTCGGCTTTTTGTATAAAAAAAAAAGCGTTAAAAGTGTTATTAATAGCAAACTAACAAATTATAGCTTAATAAAAAGCTTAGCTTAAAGTTTAAATTAGTTAGTTAGCAATAAATATTTAATTGTACTATAGTATGTAAAATACAAATTATTAAATAACTATAAATAGGCTAAAGCTTTAGTAATTAATTATATATTAATTATAAAAATTAATAAATATTAAAATATAATAAATAATAAGCTAATAAAAATTATTTATAATTATAAAAAGTTATAAATATTAATATTAATATTTAAAAAAAACTATATATATATTTATAATATAAATTAACTATATAGCTTTTTAAAGTATAATTAACTTTTTAGCATAAAACTTTTATAAATAATTAGTATAATAAATATATTAATTAATATATTTTAATTTTAAAATATAATATTAGCTAAAAATTATTAATTTAGCTAATAATATATTAAAGCATTTTAATTATATAATAAATAAAATTTAATATACTAATATAATTTAATAGTTAAACTTCGGGTTTATTGCTGCTTAAAGCAATATATAAAAAAAAAACTATATTATAAAAAGCTTTAGTAGTATATTTATAAGCTATATATAATAAAAACTACTTAAACTAGGCCTTTTTTAGGTTTTCTAAAAAAAGTAGTAAATGTTAATTGCTTTATTGCAGCGTTTTATATAAAAAATAAGTAGTTAAAAAGTTTTTTTTGCGCTTTATATGTTAAATAATATGCTAATTTATACTAGCTGTTTATAGTTTATATTTTTGTATTAGCGGCCCGTTTGTAGTAGTATTACGTTTAGCAAAGCAATTAGCAAGGCAGTAAAGTAGCCGAATATAATTATATCGGTTGTTAGCAGCTATATATACTGCTAAATAGCTATACTAATTGCTTGCTAGCAGCTATTTGCAGCTGCTAATATATAGTTGTTGGTAATCGGTTACGTAAAAAGGGCTACGCTATATATAGCTTGTATAGCTTGCTCTCTTTTGTGCAAAAAGGTTGTTGCCCACCTTTTTGCTTGCATGCTAAGCTTTCGGCTTAACTATTTAGTTGCAGTTTATTTACTTGCTTAGGTAAATATACTAATATAATTTTAATATTAAAAAAAAAAGCTATAATTAATAAAAAACTTGCTATTAAAAATATAGTAAATTATTGCCGTAATATTTTAAATAAAAAAAAAACAAAAAGCTTTAAACTAGTTAATTTAAGTTTTGCAAAAAATGTTTAATAAATATTATTTAAATAAATTTTTAATAATTAAAGCTTAAATAATTAATTTAAAAACTTATAAAAACTTATATTTTTATTATATAGCTATAAATTATTTTTAAAAAATAAAAAACAAAAAATATTATTATAAATATTTAGCTTATAAAATATATATAACTATATTAATATATTTATTAATAATAATTAAATTAGTTTAAAAGTAAACTAACTAACTTATAATTATATTATAAACAATTAATATTAAAACTATTATTTATAACTAATATATTTTATATTTTATAGCTAAAAAGTTAATTAAAAATAAAATAGCATTTTATTTAAAAACTTTTAAAAAGTTTTATAAAATAATTAAAAAACTATAAACTAAAAACTTTAATTTTATAGCTTTAATAAAAATTATTAACTAATAAGCTAATATTTATAAATAATATTATATAAACTAAAAAAAAACTTTTTTATTTAAAAATTAATTAATAATTTTAAGCTAAAAAATATTAGTTAAATAAATTATTAATTAATATTATAATAATTTTAAAGCTAGTTATACTTTATAAATAAAGCTTTTGCTTACTTTTTATTTTTGTAGTTAGCATTTTTATTTGCGTATATATTTAACCGTAAGCTATAATTTAAATATATATAGCATATTAAATAAAGTTTAATTAGCAAGCTTAAAACGGCTATTTTTTTGCTACTTTTTTTGCTAAAGTTTAGCAATTAAACGCGTTAGTTTTTTTTTTTATATATTACTAGCAATTTATACTAAAAAGAAGTTTAGCTTAACATATATGCTAGGTTTATTTTTGTATTAATTTTAGCGCTCTGCTCTAATATAACAAACTTATTTATATTGCAGTTAAAAGTTTAAAGCTGCGCTTATTATATAATAAACAGCTATATAAAATAGTTTTAGTAAAATTGTAAGTAGGATTTTTTTTACAGTAAGCTTAGTATTTAAAATTATTAAAAGTTTATATTATATTTACGTTATTTATATAAATAACTATATAATAATAACTATATATTTATAACTAACTTTATTGTATAAAAATAATTAGGTGTAAAAAAAAAACAAGCGTTATATATTTAACGTTTTAATAAAAATTAAACTATAATAATAACTTTAAAGCTAGTTATATAATTTACTTAAGCAAATAAATAAGCTATAACTAAATAGTTAAGCTTAAGCTATAAATGTAACATAAAGCTCTTTATAATATAGTTTTCTTTTTAAGTACCGCTTTAGGCAACAATAAACCTAAAGTTCAAACATTAAATAGCTAAGCTTAAGCTTAACATATAAGCTAAAATAATAAAAAACAACTTTACTACAAAAAAAAGCAAGCTATATAAGCTATTTATAGTTTATTTTATTTTTTTTATTTTTTTAAATTTATTTTTACTAACGTTATTAATAATTATATACTAGTAGCTATATATAACTATTAATAAATAATTAATATAGCTGTTTAATAGTATATATAACTATTAATAATTAATTTATTATATATAAGCTATTTTATTGTTTTATTAATTGTTTTATTAAATATAATATAATTATAAACAAACTGCTAATATAAAAATATAAGCTATTAATAACTAATAAAATATTAATATATTATTTAATATATAAAGCATATAAAAAACTTTTTAATTATTTAGCTTTAATAGTTATAATAAAACAATATAAACTTTATTACTTTTTTTAAAAACTTAAAAAAAACTTTTAGTTTAAATAGTTTTTATTATATATAGCTTATAAATTTAGCTATAAAGTTTTTTATAATATAGGTTTTTTTTTAATATTACTTTAAATAATAATAAACTAAAGTTAAATATTAAAGCTAGTTATATAATTTACTTAAGCAAATAAATAAACTATAACTAAATAATTAAGCTAAAGCTTAATACGTAAATAAAAAAGTAAACAATAATTTTTTTGTTATAAAAAAAAAAGCAAGCTATATAAGCTATATATACTTTAATTTTATTTATATAACCGATTATCGATAACTATATACTAATAGCTATATATAGCTGCTCGCAAGCAATTAGTATAGCTGCTTAGCAGTATATATAGCTACTAATAATTAAAATTTATTATATACAGCTATTTTATTGCTTTATTAATTGTTTTGCTAAGCATAATATTATTATAAACAAGCTGCTAATATAAAAATATAAGGTATTAATAGCTAGTATAAATTAGCATATTATTTAATATATAAAGTATAAAAAAAACTTTTTAATTATTTGTTTTTTATATATAAAGCATTATAATAAAACAATTAAACTTTATTATTTTTTTTAAAAACACTTAAAAAAAAGTTAGTTTAAATAGTTTTTATTATATATAGCTTATAAATATGTTATAAAACTTTTTATAATATAGTTTTTTTTTTAAGTATTATTTTAAATAGCAATAAATCTAAAGTTTAAATATTAATATTAAAGCTAGTTATATAAAAAAAATAAAACTATAAAATTAATTAAAAAAAATTTTATATAAAAAAATTTAAATAAAACGTTTATAATTATATTATTAAATATTAAGCTTATAATAGTATAAAAAAACTAAAATATAAGCTATATAAAAAACTATAATTTTTTTAATTATTAAATTAACTATTTTAAAAAATTAATTTAAATTTTATAATAAAGCTATTTTTATATAACAAAGCTAATTAACTATATAGTTATAACTATATATTTATAACCGACTTTATTATATAAAAATAACTAGGTATAAAAAAAAGCAAGCGTTGCACATTCGATATTTTAATAAAAATTAAAACATAATATAGCAAAGCTAATAGTATAAAATATAATATAATTTTAATAATTATTAATCGGTTTATAAAAATAACGCTATTTTTTTATAATAAAAATACTTTATATAACTAAATTAATATAGCTATTATATTATAGTTTAATTTTTATTAAAACGTTAAATACATAACGCTTGCTTTTTTTTTACACTTAGTTATTTTTATACAATAAAGTCGGTTGTAAATATACAGTTATTGCTATATAGTTATAATATACCTATTATATAAATAAGTTAAATATTAGTTTAATTTTTTAAAAAAAAATTATAAGCAATAAAAATAAGCTAATTATAAAATAGTTTTAAAAAAAACTTTATAATAAAAAAAAATTTAAATGTTAGCTATTAATTGTTTAATATAATATTTAATTTTAGTTTATTGTTGCTTAAAACAGTACTAAGAAAAAACTATATTATAAAAAAGCTTTATAGTTAAATTTATAAGCTATATATAATAAAAACTACTTAAACTAAAAGTTTTTTTTAAGTTTTTTAAAAAAAATAATAGTATTTAATTGTTTTATTATAATAGTTTTATAACTAAATAATTAAAAAGTTTTTTTTGTGCTTTATAAGTTAATTAATATACTAATATTTTGTTAGCTATTAGCAGGTTATATTTTTGCTTTAGCAGCTTATTTATAGCTATATTGTACCTAGCAAAGCAATTAATAAAGCAATAAAATAGCTAATATATAATAAGTTAATTATTAATAGTTATATATATTATTAAGCAATTATACTAATAGCTAGCTAATAGCTATATATAGCTGCTAATATATAGTTATTAGTATATAATAATAAAGTTAAAATTTAAAAAATAAAAAAAGGAAAATAAGCTATATATAGCTTATATATAGCTTGTTTTTTTTGAAGCAAAAAAGGGTTATTTTTTACTATTTTAGCTTACATATTAAGCTTAAGTTTAGCTATTTAGTTATAGTTTATTTATTTGCTTAAGTGGTATAACTATTAATTATTTAATATTTTTAAACTAATAAATAAACTAAAAAAATATATTAAATTTTAAAAAAATATTTATAAATATATATTATATAAAAGCTATATATATAAGCTAAAATACTACTTAAAGCTAAATTTGCATATAATAATAATATATATACTACTATAAAATATTTGCTATTTAATGTTTAACTTTGGTTTATTGTTGCTTAAAGCGGTATTAAAAAAAAAACTATATTATAAGGAGCCCTACGGATAAATTTACAAGCTGTATATAGTAAAAACCACCTAAACTAAAGGCTTTCTCCAGGTTTCCAAAGGGGGTAGTGGTGCCCGATTGCTTTATTGTAGCAGCCTTACGGCCAGGTGGTTAAAGGGTTTTAAAAAAAAAAAACTTAAGCTTATTACTTTAGTTATTATTAGCTAAAATATATTTATAGTTAATATAATATTAAAAAAACACAGTTTTATAATTAAACTATTATTTATAAAAACAACATTAAAAAACTTTTAGTTTTAAAATGTTATTTTTAAGTTTTATAAAAACAATTAAATTTATAGCATTAAAAATAGCAAAATAAAAATTAACAACTTTATTTTTATTATTTAAATATTTTATAATTTTTTATTATTATTTTTATTAAACTAATTAACTATAATATATTGTTACGTTATAAGTTTTAATTTATTTACTTTTAAATTATTATTATTAATTAATAATATTATTTTATTATTAATGTTAATATAAGCGTTATTAAACAATTAAGCAAATTAAATTTATTATTAGTAAATTTAATAATATAAATGTTATATTTAATAATATTTATTATTATTAATGTTAATATAAACAGGCTTTAGCTTATTTATAGTCACCTAGTGATTTATGTTTTACGTACTATGGTACAATTAGATGTTTATTGCTAACTAACTAACCTAGTTTTCCGTTAAGCTACAATTCTACAACAGAAGCTAAAACGCTAAAAATAGCTTTTTTTTTTAATACTAAATTTACATTTTTTTTTTTGTATAGCAATAACGCTTTTTAATTAAGCCTTAAACAACAGCCGTAAAAACACTTTTGTTACGCTTTTATTCTAAGCCGCAGTTAGCTATTAAGCTATTTAGCTTACTAAAGCCATTTAGCCTACTATTATATAATAAGTCGACTAATTTATATACTAGTCGATTTTTTAAAATGTTTTAATAAAAACTTTTTTTTTAACTTTTATAATATTAATACTAGTTTTGTTTATTTGTTTTAACTATATTTTATATTTTTTTATAGCTTTAAAAATTATTAAATATTAATAATTATTTAAATATATAAAGTTATATATTAAAATAAAATAAATTTTATAATTATAGTTAAAATTATTTAAGTTTTATAGGCTTAGTTTTTTAACTACTTTTAGCAGTTTAAAAATAGCTATAGCTAAAGCTATATTTTTAAGCTTTATTATAGTTATTAAATTTAAGTACTTTAGTTGTTAATAATAGTAATAGTAATAAATTTTTTTAAAGCTATAATAATATTTAAAAAAGCTACTAAAAAAAACTTTTGTACTAGTTGTTATAAAGGGTATAATAGTAATAAAAATATTATAACAATAATAATAAAAAGTAAAAAAAATAACTGCTTTATAAGCAAAGTTTCTGCTTACTTTTTATTTTTGTAGTTAGCATTTTTATTTATATATATGTTTAACCGTAAGCTACAATTTAAATATATATAGCATATTGGATAAAGTTTGGTTAGCAAGCTTAAAATAACTACTTTTTTACTACCTTTTTAGCTAAAGTTTAGCGATTAAACGTATAATAAAAAAAAGTTTAGCTTAGCGTATACGCTAAGTTTGTTCTTATATTAACTTTAGCGCTCTGCTCCAGTATAATAAACTTACTTATACTGCAGCTAAAAGTTTAAAGCTATACTTATTATATAAACGGCTATATAAAATAGTTTTAGTAAAGTTATAAGTAGCATTTTTTCTGCGGTAAGCTTAATATTTAAAGTTATTAAAAATCTATATTATATTTATATTACTTATATAAATAACTATATAGTAATAACTATATATTTATAACCAACTTTATTATATAAAAATAACTAGGTGCAAAAAAAAAGCAAGCATTATATATTCAACGTTTTAATAAAAATTAAACCATAATAAACCATAATGTTAATATAAACGTTATTAAATAATTAAGCAAATTAAATTTACTATTAATAAGTTTAATAGTATAAATATTATACTTTATAATATTTATTATTATTATAGTTTTATTTATAATAATTATTGCTTTATTTGCAATAGTTATTATTTTAATGTTTATTATTATTATTTTAGTTATTATAATAACTATAATAATATTTATAATTGTTTTTTAAATATTTATTATAATATTTATATTTTTAGTTTATAAAATAAAAGCTATATTTTTAGTATAACTAGTTATAATTATAACATTTTTTTTTTATAAATATTAATAGTTAAGCTTTTTATAATAAACGCTAAATTAGCTAATAATTGTTTTAATAGCAAAGTTTATATTTTAATAGTTATAAAAAAATATAAATATAAAATAAATAACTATATTTTTAAACTAAATAATATTATTTAATATATTTTTTGTTTATTTTTAATATAAATTAAAAAACTATTTAACGTTATTATAATAATAAGCTTAATATAAAATTATTATTAATTTAATTTTAAATATAAGCTATAAATTAAGCTTTAATATTAATGTTTAAACTTTGGGTTTATTGCTGCTTAAAGCGGTACTTAAGAAGGAAACTATATTACAGGGAGCTTTACGGCGCATTTATAGGCTATATATAGTAAAAACCACTTAAACCAGGCCTTTTTCAGGTCCTCTAGGGGGGGGTGGTAAGGTCCGATTGCCTTGTTGCAGCGCCCTATATATAGAGGACAGGTGGTTGGAGGGTTTTTTTTTGTGCCCTGCACTATAAATTAAGCTTTAATGTTTAACTTTAGTTTATTATTATTTAAAACAATATTAAAAACAAAACTATACTTTTATGCCACTTGGGCAAGTAAATAAACTGCAACTAAATAGCTAAGCTAAAGCTTAGCAAGCAAATAAAAAAGTAGGCAACAACCTTTTTATATAGAAGTAAAAAACAAGCTATATACAAGCTATATATAGCTAAACTTTCTGCTTATATAACTAATTACTAACAACTATATACTAATAGCTATATATAGCTGTTAGCAAGTAATTAGTATAGCTGCTTAGCAATATATATAGCTGCTAATAACCGAATTTATTATATATGGCTATTTTGCTGCTCTGCTAATTATTTTGCTAGGCTGCAATACTAATATAAAACAGGCTGCTAATATAAAAATATAAGCTGCTAATAGCTAGCATAAATTAGCATATTATTTAATATATAAAGCATAAAAAAAAACTTTTTAATTATTTATTTTTTATATAAAACGCTGTAATAAAGCAATTAAACTTTACTATTTTTTTTAAAAAACCTAAAAAAAGCTTGGTTTAAGTAGTTATTACTATATATAATTTATAAATATGCTATTAAAGCTTTTTATAATATAGTTTTTTTTTATATACTGCTTTAGGCAGCAATAAATCTAAAGTTTAACTATTAAAACTATGTTTTTATTTTTAATAAATAAGTTTATAAAATAAATAAAACAAAAGTTATTTATAGTTTTTAATTTTTTGCTACTATTATTATAACTTAATTAAAAAATGCTTTTTTTTTGTTTAAAATTAATATATTAATATATTTTTTACTTTTTTGCTTATTTATTTACTTTTTTACCTATTTATTTATTTATTTACTTAGTTTTAAATATAAATAATAATATTAATAAAAACATTTAACAAATATAACGTATGTTTATATTTAAATTAGCTTAATATAAAAATTAAAATAATATTATATATTTATATTATTAAAAAAGTTAAAATAGCTTTTTAAAAACTAATTAATTTAACTAATAATGTTTTTAAAAAAATAGCTTAGTAAGCTAAAAAATTATTTAATATAATAATAATAGCAGTTAAAAAATATAGCTAATATTAATAACAATAAAATAAAACAAAAAATAAAATAATTTTATATAGTTTAAAACTTTTATTATAATTATTTTTAAAATTTATTTAAATAATTATATAATATTTATATTAAGTTTATATTTTAGCTATATTTTAGCTATATTTTAGTATATTTTAGCTGTATTTTAATATATGCTAGCTATATTTTAATATATGCTAGCTATATTTTAATATATATTAGCTATATTTTAATATATTTTAGTTATTTTATATTATTTTAATATTTAGTTTACTATTATTTTAATATTTAGTTTACTATTATTTTAATATATTTTAATATATATTTTAAGTTTATTTTAGTTAGCTATAGCTATTAAAACTACTAAAAATTATATAAAATTTTTATTAATATAATAATAAGTACTAACGTACTATTAATTAATAAATAATACAATGTTAATTAACAAATAATAATATAATATAGTTAATAATAAATCTAAGTATATAAAATATTATAATAATAAAATGCAATAATAGTTAGTTAAAAAATAATAAAGTATTAGTTAAATTAAAAAGTAATATAACAAATAAAAAAAGCATAAAAATAAAGGTTTTTTTATTTTTAAACGCAAAAGCTTTTAGTATTATAAAAAGCTTTATAGCTAAATTTATAAGCTATATATAATAAAAACTATTTAAACTAAAAGTTTTTTTTAAGTTTTTTAAAAAAGTAATAGTGCTTAATTGCTTTATTATAATAGCTATAACTAAATAATTAAAAAGTTTTTTTTATGCTTTATAAATTAATTAATATGCTAATATTTTATTAGCTATTAATAGCTTATATTTTTATATTAGCAGCTTGTTTATAGTTATATTATATTTAATAAAACAATTAGCAAAACAATAAAATAGTTAATATATAATAAGTTAGTTATAACAGTTATATATATTACTAAAAGCTATATTAATAGCTATTAGCAATTATATATAGCTGTTAATATATAGTTATTAGTATATAATAATAAAGTTAGATTTTAAAAAAAAAAAAAAAAAAGTTAGCTATATATAGTTTATATAGCTTGCTTTTTTTTACGGCAAAAAAAAGTTGTTTTTTACTATTTTAGCTTATATATTAAGCTAAGCTTAGCTATTTAATTGTAGTTTATTTACTTGCTTAAATGGCTTATAAATTAAGCTTTAATAATTAAATTATAGTTTTAATAGTTTTATATTAAAATTATTATTTATATATATATTAAAATATTATTTAAAATATTATTTTAGTTATAAAAATTATTTAATATAGTTTAAAATATAGCTGCTATATGTTTTTTATATATTTTTTTTAATTTTATTTAATATAAAGTTTAAATTAGCATTTATAGCTAGTTTAATATTTAAACTTTAGGTTTATTGCTACTTAAAACAATACTTAAAAAAAACTATATTATAAAAAGCTTTATAGCATATTTATAAGCTAAATATAATAAAAACTATTTAAACTAAGCTTTTTTTAGGTTTTTTAAAAAAAGTAATAAAATTTAATTGTTTTATTATAATGCTTTATATATAAAAAACAAATAATTAAAAAGTTTTTTTTACGCTTTATATATTAAATAATATATTAATTTATATTAGCTATTAGTAGCTTATATTTTTATATTAACGGTTTGTTTATAGCAGTATTATGCTTAGTAAAACAATTAGCAAAACAATAAAATAGCTATATATAATAAATTTTAGTTATTAGCAACTATATATATTATTAAGCAGCTATATTAATTGCTTATTAGCAGCTATATATAGCTGCTAATATATAATTATTAATAATTAGTTATATAAAAAAAGCTAAGCTATATATAATTTGTATAGTTTGCTTTTTTTTTTGCAGCAAAAAAATTATTGCTTACTTTTTTATTTATATGCTAAGTTTTAATAGTTAAACTTTAAGTTTATTGCTGCTTAAAATAATACGTAGAAAAAAAACTATATTATAAAAAGCTTTAATAGCATATTTATAAGGCTATATATAGTAAAAACCACTTAAACTTAGGCCTTTTTTAAGTTTTCTAAAAAAGGTAATAAAATTTAATTGTTTTGTTATAGCACTTTATATAAAAAATAAGTAGTTAAAAAGTTTTTTTTGCGCTTTATATATTAAATAATATGCTAATTTATGCTAGCTGTTAGCAGCTTATATTTTTGTATTAATAGCTTATTTGTATTAATATTATACTTAGCAAAACAATTAGCAAAGCAATAAAATAGCCAAATATAATAAGTTAGTTGTTAGCAGCTATATATATTACTAAAAACTATACTAATAGCTATTAGCAGCTATTTATAGCTATTAGTATATAGTTATTAAAAATTAATTATATAAAAAAAGGTTAAGCTATATATAGCTTATATATAGCTTGCTTTTTTTTTTATATAAAAAAGTTATTGTTTACTTTTTTGTTTGCTTGCTAAGCTTTAGCTTAGCTATTTAGTTGTAGTTTATTTATTTGCCTAAGTAGATTATATATTAAGCTTTAATTTAGCTATTTAATTATAGTTTATTTATTTGCTTAAATAAAATATTTATAGCTAGTTTAATTATATTATTTAAAATATTAATATATTATATTTAAGCTTTTTTTTATAAAAATTAAAAAAAATTATTTTATAAAATATTTTATTTAATAAAAATTTAAATATATTAATATATTATAATTATTATAGTTTAATTTTTATTAAAATGTTAAATGTGTAATGTTTGCTTTTTTTTTGCACCTAGTTATTTTTATATAATAAAGTCGGTTATAAATATATAATTATTATTATATAGTTAAATATATTAATATATAAACGTTATAAATAAATAAATATTTTATTAATAAATATTTTTATTAATAATAATATAATTTTTTAATTTATAAATATTAAAAAAATTTAAATTAAAATATTTTGCAAATTATATTTTTTAATAAAACTATTATAGTTTAATTTTTATTAAAACGTTAAATATATAATACTTGTTTTTTTTTACATTTAGTTATTTTTATATAATAAAGTTAGTTATAAATATATAGTTATTGTTATATAGTTATTTATATAAATAATACAAATATAATATAAATTTTTAACTTTAAATACTAAACTTACCGCAAAAAAAATGCTACTTATAACTTTACTAAACTATTT